>KK121355.1:460230-488278 GCA_000611955.2 Stegodyphus mimosarum | reverse complement strand
TTAATTTATATTTATTATTTAATAAATTTATATTTGGGAATTTATGAAGATATAAGAATTACTACTATAAAAATATTATAGGGGATTGGCAAGATAATAATTTCGTTTTTTTATTGTGAAATATAACTCAATTTTTTCTATGCAAAATATGAACTTTAACCAGTCAAATAGCTTCCATTCTCTTTGATGACCTTTTGGCATCTTTCTGGTAACTTCATGATTCCGCGCTCATAGAACTTCTGGCCTTCATCAGCAAAAAACTCAACCAAGCATGATTTGAAGTGATCGTTACTACTGAAATTTTTACCATTTAAGAAGTTTTGCAAATTCAAAACAGATGATAACTTGATGGTGCACGGTCGGGGCTGTATGGGGATGCGACATCACTTCCCAACCAAGCTTCAATAGTTTCGTACGTTTTGCTAAATATGCCCGAGGTCTCGCATTGTCGTGGTGGAACACGGCTCGTTTGCAATATGCCAATTCTGAGTTGATCTTTTGTTTTTCTTGGAAACAGCGTAAAATATGCAACACATTTGGAATCCTATCAAATTGTCAGCAATTTACCAGATTTATGCAATTTAGCTTTCGTTTTTTTGTGATTCATCTTGCTTGGACCATGATCTTTTGTGATGTTATAGATAATCCATTTTTCATCACCAGTAAGTAAATCCTTTCAAAAACATCGTTTGCATTACGTTTGAAATGCATATCACAAATTCGTTGCATTAAGAGAATTTCTTTCAATTCATGCGGAAACAAATTTCGAGCTTCTTAACGATTCCAAAATATTTTAAGTGATTTTTTTTAATTGTTGTGTGTAACACATTTAAACCTTTTTCAATCTCTTGCATAGTTATATACGATTCAATTCAATTATGGCTTTTATTTTGTTATCATCAATTTCTGAAGTTCGGCCGGAAAGTTAGTTACCTTGTAGGGTTTATTTATATTTATTTCAACTAACGAGTTAAGTTTTATTAAAGCTTACTTTCCTATAAGTCTTCATTTCCACCAATTGTCAATGCCAGAATATTTAAATTTGGTATTGCGCTTGAAGTAATGCAAATTCTACCTTGAGAAGAGAAGGTTTAATACCGAGTTCTAGAAAGGAAAGTTAGAGAGTTTGGGCAAGGGATGTATTTTTGTAGCGTGAGCTTCTGTTCGGCACTTATTACTGGTTAACTTGGCGTAACAGCTATTCCTTGCTGCCACTAGATATTTGACGCGGTTTTAGGAAACAGGATTATCTGAGCACTGTGAAGTAATTCTACTACTTGTTAATATCTTCCAATTTTTAGTTTAGTTCTTGTTGTTTGAGTTATCGTCCGAGTGAGGCGTAGTGTGTTAGCGTCAAGTCGACACATTGGGAAATTTAAAGAGTTAATAAAGGGTTCTTTTTACCCTTCTCCTTTATGATTTCTACACGTACTAAGCTGTCACATCAGAAGATAGACAAGTGGGTCTTAGAACCTTCAAGCGAAAAATCTCCAGAACGAAATTTTTTAAAGCAGTTCTGACACATACATTCTGTTAAGCGATCAACACCATAAACTTCACATATCTCTTTGTAAACCTGAATTGCTTTTTTTACCTTTATGAAAGTAAAAAATTAAAGTATGTAAAAAATGTTTAGTTCTGAGCTCCATGTTAAAACTGACCGTAAACTAACAGTTGTAAATAAAAATGCACTGAATTTGGTCATATAGAAACATAAAAGTGTCAGCTTTCCAAGCGGAAAAAAAAATTATAAGATTGACAGAAAAATAACAAAACGAACATAATGCTATCTATCTGCACAAACTGAAATTTCTTTCTTACCAACCAAATAATTTCAGCGATAATACTATAAGAGTAATATAAGCAAGGATTAAGCGTTTCATGTATATCTCCATTTTGATTTCACAAGAAAATGCTCTAAGTACTTAAAGTACTTAATGCAGGTGCCTAGATTATTTTCCTTCAACTGAGTTTGTAGTGCAATGCAACAGATAGAATTGGAAAATAGGAAAAAATGTAAGTATGAGAAGCATGATAAAGTTAACAAAGACCTACTCGTTTCTTCAGTTTATCGGACAGAAAAGGCTTGATCAAGAGCCAGGCAGCTTTGAAGGTCGGTGATTGATTGACAACATGAATTTGTTTAAAACGGCCAGGAGAACATTCCTGTGATAAATAAATAAAAGTTTAAGGAAGTTGACGATCACGTAAACTGAAAATCAGGACACTGAAGAAACACAAACATTTTGTAAAAAAATTGCCAAAATTTATAACATTTCATTTTCAAAATCAGTTTCACAATTGCAAATTCTACGATTATAATTCATTCACATTAAATTGCACATAAATGTTACATATGTAGACAGTATAGTTTTGTTATAAAAAATATATTCATTGTGTTATTTTCATTACATTGCATTATTTTCATGTACAAGTGTATATTCACATTTGTTATTTTTGTGCTTAAAGTCCCATTTATCTCTTATTTCGAAGATTACCATATTTTAAATTAATGAAGATGTACACTGAGGGGGTAAAAATTAAAAAAAAGTTTTAAAAATATGACTGTTCTACTCGGCCGATTGACGAAATTCAAATTGCGTTTTTCATGTCTCGAAATCGTGACTTAGGATATGTATTAGATTTATATACAGCATTGTTCTAATATAGGTATTCTGACACAAAATTAGACTTCCTCTGAAATGACATGCCGATTTTGTTCCATATTTTCATTTTACGATTCAAATTATGCCAAACTAAAAAATTTTGTAAAAATCGTGCGAGTAGTTTTTAAAAAATTAGCTCTCAAAATTTTAGCTCTTCAATGTTAATCGAATTTGATATATATTCATTAATATCGCTTTTTTATTAATCTTACTTGATTCCTTCTTCTACATTTCGAAATTTATGTTCATTCCAAATAACATTTGCCCATTTTTTATGATTTATTTTTTAAATTTATATTTTTAAATAATTTTTATAAATTTTTCGAAAAGAATTTTTAATTATAATCTATAAAATTTTTACCATCATTTTAAAGTAGATGTATTTCCAAGCATACCTGCAAAAAATTTTAGTTTCTTATTCAGAATTTCCTAAGATATACGTGAATTTATACATTTGCAGGCTTTGAAATTTGGCATATTTCTTGAAAGCGATAATAATACAAATGCGGTTTAAGCAATTTGTTAAAATTATTTGAAAATATGAATTATAAGTTTTTTCCCGCTCGTCTGCAATGAGAAAAAGAAAAGGAAAATAGGTTCCTATAAATTAAGAAGTTCGCCAAGTAAATTATTCTTGACAAAAACTGAAAAATATACGCGAAGATAAATTTTTTGAATTTCTGAGTAAATTTCTCACCAAAGTTTACAGAATGTAATGTTTAGGCATAATTCTAGTTGTAGAATTGAAATATCGAAAAAAACGTGGCATGTCATTTCAGAAAAAGTCCTATTTTGTGTCAAAATACCTATGTTAGAATGATGCTATATATAAATCTAATTTATGTTCTAACTCGTGCTTTCAAGACATGAAAAACGCAATCTGAATTTCGTCAATCGGCCCAGTAGAACGGGAGATATAGAACTTTTTTTTTTTGTAGTGTACATTTTTTGTTTCTATATGTAACTGGTATTGTTTAAATTAATGACTTTAATTTGTTTTTGAAGCTCTGGTTGACATAAAACGGACGGTCTTTTGGTAATGCTTATTATAAATTCAAATTTATAAAAAAAAATTAAAGGTTTGAATATAACCGAAAAAAAATCTGTAAAGGTTCAGAAATTAACAGTCGCTTAAAAGGGTTTTTTAAGCTTTCATTACGCTCTCGCTGAACTCTTTTACACTCACACTCTTTTACACTTTTACACTCTTTTACACTTCTACACTTTACAGTCTACCAATCTGCTTTTACACTCACACCTGCTGACCCATTTCTTTTGTCTTAGCTTTATTATAAAGCATCATTTTCATCGCGCTCAAGCCATATACAATTCAACAGCGAAATTTCAAAAAGCCGCACAGCATCATATGTTTAGAATTCTCGATGTAATGTTAAATGTTGGAATACTGTTTTTTTCTGATTTTTACTGTTTTTTTCAGGCTTTTCTGAGTCCATTATGCATTATAGGGTAAGGCTGCTATCGATAAGCCAGCTCTTTCGTTGAGCCACTTCCGTTAGTTTCTAGTTATTGATAGTAGGCGCTACTTGTTGACTATTTAGTATACTACATGTAGTTTGAAAACTGCCATCTTGACTGGCAGAAGATCCACGCTCAAACAAGATTGATTTAGAAGAAAGTAAAATTTTTGTACTTTTCTTCTAATTCATCAGTGTGAAGAATATATAGATATCCGTAAGATGTTAATAGTGTTTTAGTTGTTAATGATAACATTTAAAACTGTGTTAAATCAGCATTATTTGGCTATATTAACAATGATTATTTACTTTATTATAACCGAAATCACGGACGTGTTACATACCGACTGCTAGTTGCCTTGAATGAGTCAGCCTGCTTTGCTATGAATGGGCTGGTGGCCCAACCATGGAAACTGTATCTAGGCAGATATTTTGTAACTCTTTCAAGTTGGAGAATAAAATGTCATTGCATCTGATTTAGTAAAAAGCTATGAGGAGCAATTAAATCTGTAATTAGGTAATGATCTCATTTTCTTTGATAAAAAATAATTATAAGTTATTAAGCTAATTTTAACCTAATCATTAATTTATGTGTAAATTGAATATTTCATTGAAAATTTCGTAATGATTTTCATTACTTTTTGCGCAATTTATGCCTATTTGTAGTTTTAAAATTATATCTGTACAATAAGTAGATTAAGAAACATTTAGGTGCAAATTTCTACGAAAAGAGATGGAGAAAAGGGAAATAAGAAGTTGCTACCCAGTTCCATATAGCAAGATTGTTTGGAAATGCATGTGAAGAATTAACAACTAAAACACTTAACATCTTACGGATATCTATATATTCTTCACATTGATGAATTAGAAGAAAAGTACGACAGTAGGGGCAATAATGAATGGTTTTGCTAAAATAAGGGTTTGAGCAGTTAACAGAGACGTATTTCAAGACACTGTTTTTGTTGCAGCAGTGCAATTTAAGAAATGATGTTTCCGTTGTAGAAGTTCCTGACACAAGCCTAACTGCTTCTACCAGTGGACTGCCACACGACATTCAGTCTCCAGGGAGAAAATCTGTTGCAATTACCAGTGGAACAGAATCAGAACCGCTTCCATCTGGTGCATCAACGTTGTTGTCAAAAGTTGAAGTTTCTTTGAGTGATATCTCTCCGATTTCATCTAAATTCTCAATTGGAAAAGGCTCAACTAAAGCTAAAAAAACAATACTGATAACAAATAACCCACAGAAGAAGATCCCGGAAGAGGCTTAAAAAACAAAAGGAAGAAGAGGCAGACGACTCCAAACTTCTGGTTTGAAGAAGACAGTAAAGGCTAAACTTTCATTGCCTTCAGTAAATAGGCTTATTGATTCCAACGAGGATTCATAGGTCTGTGCTTTCTGTTGTGATGACTTCAAGGAAGACGTGATTCAAAGGGGGAGGGGGTTCTGTCGTGCATAGTGTGGGTTCATGAGAAGTGTGTGAGTGTCAGAAAAGGGATGAAAATGTATCATTGCGGAAAATGCAACTGAACTCATCAAGAACGAATGACTAATGCTGTAATATGTGTAAGATTTATAGCCTAATATTAATATTAGGCTTAATAATTATTTTATGCTATTTGAAAGTTTTGAAGTTACGGTTATTGTTCTTTTCTTACGGGTCTAACTATAAATTAAACTCAAATTCTCATTTTCATTAAATTGTTTCTAATAAACGAAATTCAGTGTCATTTCGTAGATTCTCACATTAGGCCTATTTTATGATTATAAAGACTAAATTAAAATCCAACTCCTGATTCCTTGTGAATAATGCGAAGCTATCAGTACGTTTCGATGTATTTTCAGTGGTCTGCGTTCGTTTCTAATCAGCATTTTATATTTACGAATTGTGCTCAGAATAGTTTTATATTCACATGTATTAAGAAGATACTGTTTTAAAAAGAAAATATCTACCGACCCATTCATAGAAACTTCCAGGCTCAATGAAGGCGACTGGTTTTTTTCATTTGGGCCATTGATACTTATTTTATTTTTGTAATATTTAGTGAATATTTCAAAATTATGACGTCTATTCCTAGGTATGTGTAGTATGGAAAGTAATGTTTGCGGTAGCATATAAAAATCTGTAAATTTGCCAAATTTGACGATTTTAGGGATCACTTTGTAAAAGTGGCCCATCAATAGCAATCTTCCCCTAACAATGTTCACTTTTATTAGTAAGATGGATCGAAAAACCTTTTTTTGTCTTTTTATTTTTAGCGTTTTGTATGTTAACTTTATTTATCAGATATAATTTACACACCGCATAAAATTTAGTTCAGCTGTAAAATCACAAAATATTTAAAAGCAGCATATCTTCAAAATTTCCGATGGACAGTCTCTCTGACTGGAGATAACAATGTTTTAATACGTACTGTATTTTAACTGATAGTTTTCAAATCGTTGAGTTTGCTAATTAAAAATTCATTTATTTTTTACAAAAATCTGAAATAAAAAATTTGGGCTTCCCGGTGCACATGTTCGGGGGGAGGATACATTATTTAAAATTAGATGGCTATTCGTACCGTCGGTTTTTCACACTGCAAGGAACATACATACAGTAATGCAGATTCTTCATTATTTTTATTCTTTAAAGA
Source organism: Stegodyphus mimosarum (assembly GCA_000611955.2). Classification (NCBI taxonomy): domain Eukaryota; kingdom Metazoa; phylum Arthropoda; class Arachnida; order Araneae; family Eresidae; genus Stegodyphus; species Stegodyphus mimosarum. The sequence goes on along the minus strand of KK121355.1, from coordinate 481,500 downwards.
TAACAGAGGGTAATAATATTTGGTGGAAACAGTTGGAAAAGTGATACAGCCGTTTATAATGGACTACGCAAAATCCCGTTTCGAGACTAATTTGAATTGAAAATATATCGTACGAAATACATCTGTCAAGAATCTGCTAATTTAAAAGAATGATTTTGAAAGAATTTTCTCGAAATTAAGAAATTTAAATTTTAAAGAAATACTCAGTTAAATTTATCAAACACCTCAAACTGCAAATTTTAGTGTCATGTAAATGATGCTTTAATTAGAAGTCTGATATACCTTTTCATATCCATGGAAAAAAATATTTGTCTATCGCTACGTTTAGAAATTTAGTTTGAGTGATTTTAAGTTGAAGCATACGGGAAAAAAATTGAAGAAATGAAACAAATACCTTACTTGATAAATGATCTATTCTTACCCGAATCAAGAAGTTGTTAAGATAATGAGAAATAAACCGTATTTATGTTGTAAATTACAAATGGATTTTCACGAATTTATGTATAAGGTTCAGTAGTATTTGTATATGTATTTAACTATTATCACCAGTAAGAGAAAAAAGGAACTCGATTAAATGAATACGAAGAATATTTGAAGGACACGATACGCTTTCTGAATAATGCAGAAACTCCGTTCATACCTCATAGCTTCGAAAACAATTATGAGATTTATTACCATTGCAATTACTCATTATGCCATATATTTACGTACAAATAAAGGGCTATCTCGCTTCACATTATTAGTCAAAATTTGGAATACATTTTGAAATTTTTATGCCCTTCAAATCTGCATGTTTTAAAAAGTGTTACTTTTCCATTAAGACAAATATATGCAATGATTGTGCTTCTACATAATACTGAAAATGAATTTATATCAGAATTTGATATGAGAAACGGTTTCTAAATGTATGTTTATTTAATTAAATATAAGTACCTTTTGCATAAAAAAAGGGAAACTGATTTAATTTTCTAAATTGAAAGCTAATATATTGCTGTTGCCAGACCCGAGCTTCTGAAGGCCAGTGAGGCCTTCAATTCAGTTTTACTCAATTTTTTAATTTCATCTTACCTATTTCTGTATATGAAAAGTATACCTTTATTTATACTGGAAATATCTGCGTATTGTGTGTCGTATTAAATGTTGCATTTAGTTGTCTTTCATTTTATATAAAGTGTTTGAATTTAGTAACGTATACAGAAACATACAATATGAATGTGTTTTTAAATGTTCCCAGAAATTTGAGCTCTATTATAAGTAAAATTAAAATACTGTCGATATAATATCTTGAGTTTCTTTCTCTTCTAAAATTACAAGAAGACTTGCTATAAAAAGCTAATTATTGAATGAAACATAGATCGTTTTACAGATGCTTTTTACCTGAGTTCCGTGGTACAACAAGTACATGTTTTGTGGGGTACAGTATCTGATATGTCTGATTGGGTTGCTTTTGACATCAAAAATAGCTTTGAATCCGTTCACCTGCGTCATCGGATCACGGAGTGATTGCAGTAAGAGAATTACCACCATTCGTTTTACCTCTTCTGGTGGAAAATCTTCGGGATCCCAGTTATCTGGAGAACAAAAAATAGATGCAAGTCAACTAAAGGAAGAATGCTACAGAAAATTATATTACCAAGAATTTGGGAATTATGACTATTTTTATAAGAAGATATCTTATTGTAAAAATCTATGTGATAATTATAACTCTAGTACATGCAATTCTTTAAAACAGCTCGAAACACTAAAGTATAAAAACATTTTTTAATCTTTAATTAGCACTGCAGAAGAAGACATCTTCCTAGTGACAATAAACTTACACGCATCCCACGCGTGGCTATTATAATCGCTATGATAATGTGTAGGTTTCGCTTAACAAAAAATTTATGCATTGAATAAGTATCTTTCTTGAGCTATTATTTAGAGCAAAAATTTATTCAGGCCTATAATATGAAAGTCGTAAGATGCACAGAACAATTATTCTACTAAAACACTGCATACGCTCAGCCCAGGTAAAAATAACCTTACTTAATGCTCCACAATTTCTTTTGATTTATACATACAAATGTTTTCTACTTTATTCTCGCATATTCATGAATACGAAAAGCGAAAGGCAAAATAAAATTAAATGACCTATTTCCTTTGGTAACTGTTTGAAAAATTAAAAGACAGAGATGAAGTCTGCAAGAAAACAAAATCTTCCAGAGCACCTGAAAAGGAGCAAATTGCTTGGGAAAAGAATTTGAACCCGTCTAATATTTTGTTTACTTATTATGTGCATTACACGGAAAGAGAGAAATGCCCCATGGAAGTCTTTTAAAGGGAAACGGGCTTGTGACACATTGGGAAATCACGAAAATGCACATGCTAGCATACAACAACTTTTGCAGCTCGGCCACTGGTGAGCCTACCCGTCTAATATCAGAACGTTCTTTCTCAGATGCTTCTAGAAAACTGACTTTCTCGAATTTGGATGCAACAGCCTTTGGGTTTTCAGTAACTGTCTTAAGAGAGCATTCTATTCATATGATTAATTTTTATCGCAATTTTTAACTTGATAATTCCATGGAAACTGCAAGAATGTTAAGCGAATGCATATAGCAAATTTTAACTTTATGTATAGCTAAGAATAAGGTATATAATTAATACATAATTGACTGCGCGCATAGTGTATAAAGTTCAATGAAAGAAGGTCTTTTATAGGGCCAAAACCCAATTAAATGGAAACTGAATGTTAAATAGGGATTTGGTATGATATGGTATCTTTACAAGTTCTTACTCAGAAATATTAGACACAGAGGAGTCCTCGGATCAAATGTAGAATTCGCCGAAAATGTATGAAGCAAGAAACTAAGCTTGCATATACTTTCCTACTTGCCATAATGGATATGGCAAAATTTGTTTCCTGGTAAAGGGACTATCAATGCTCAATGGTAAACAAGAATTTCAAGAGTACTTTTCTTAAGTATCTCGATTTCACTCACAGGAAGATTTTGTGGTCTACTAAGATCTTGTTAAGCTATATACTGTACAACTACTTGGCTTCGCCAAAACAGACTTGAACCCTTTGGACAGGATCCCAAATACAGTTGTTCCAAATCCCACTTGTAAAAAATAAGAGAATGGATTAATTATCCAGAGAGCGTGGAGCAACACTGCAGGAGAAGTTAGCCGGATGCAATGGAAGCTATGCCCTGTTTTCAATATATATATATATATATCGATTTGTATTGAAGGATTTAATATATTTTTAAGTTCAGTCAATTATTTTACGCGGTTTCTTCTCAATTTGTCGTCAATTGCAACGCGTGGAGGTAATATTTCAATGGAAGTGGCACGGTGCTTTTCCCCTGACGAGACAACTATGCAACTCTCAATGAAATATTGCCATTTTGTTCTTTATATACCTAGTTTTATTGCAACTTCTGCTTTTCCCATTTTGCCAACAAATTACAATTTTCATGGCATTATTTAAGTTATATTTTCTTGTAATTTTTGCTTATGATTTTGAAGTTTTAATTGTGTTTATTATGTAATTTTGGCACTAACGTGCTTCTTCGAATAGGATTCAGAGGGTTTAGGGTGTACTATAGCTTTTGCATTCTTACTTGTTAATAATAGAATAATAAAATTAGCAGCTAGATGCGCAGTTTTTACAAAACCAAAATACACTATCGTTCAAGTTTTAACTTTTTAAAGAAAATTATATATATATATATATATATATATATATGCTGCAAAAAGGGGATTACAAAGAAGGGAGTGCATGCAAAGCTTTATTCGCTGAATCCGTAAATTTTTTGTTTCTTAGTTTAGAAAAGTAATGTTTTTCGACATAGTATATTTTGGTAGACGAATTATTATAATTCCGTTACCACATTTTTAGCTTATTTTTAGTCATTTTGCTTATTACCTAAGTTTCCGTACAATCGAACAAAATTTCTCTTTTACCTAAAGCTTCCACAAGGAGATGCGCGTAAATCTGTTGTCACGAAGAAGCCTATCGCAATGTAAAAAGCTTACAGCTAAGGAAATGTCTTTATTACATCTGCAACAATTTCGATAAACGAAACATGTTTTGGAAAACGTACAAAAAACCATGCAATACATTACAAACCATGTAAAATGTTTGCCAGAAAACTTAAATGGAAATACTCGAAAAGAGTCTTTTTATGTGTAATCGATTTACTTCCTTAAGAAATCTGGTTTTCCAATAGTGTCAAATTTAAACTCATTTCCCCCCCCCAAACGAAATGGCGTGTTCCGTATGTTTCTTGCAGCCTAATAATGCAATGTTCATTATTTTAGACGTTGTTGTATTAAAATCAAGTTATATTATAAAATTCGCATCAGTTTTCTAGTTAACTTAGTTAAATTGGTAAGGTTCTTATTAAGGATGTAAACACGTAGTGTCACGAAATGTGTTGTAATTATAAGATGAATATGTCAACAGTGGTATTTTAGAGCCATACTTAAAATGTTTCTACCTTTCATTGCATTTGAAGCGTTTGAGATTATTGCAAAATCTTTTAATATGTAATCCTAAGTTGATTCAGATTACAAACAACCTAAGCTAAGGACACTACTGAAAGCAAAATCTAAGTAAAACCTCCAGTTCAAATTAAATAGTATATGACTACAACTGATTTAACAATGAAAACCAAATAACTGACCTAATTAGATCGCCTGAAGTCAAACTTTCAATATACCAAAGCAATTCTTATGCGTTTGAGACCCTTTCTTCCAGATGATTCCACTTTTCGAATTATCATATTACATCTATAGGAGGATGGTGATTTGTACAAAATGCCCTAGCGGCTGGTACGTAACTAAAGATCTGTGTTCCGATCTTTTGATAACTGTATATTTCTCATGTTACTAATATTTAGACCTACAAATCTTTTACCAAGTGGCATAAATGTACGCATTACACTAAAACAGCTAACAGACTGAGCACAATATAACTTCTTTGTACCTCTAATGATTTGGACGTTTGGGAGTTTAGACATTTGGGAGACATAGACACTCTCCATTCGCATTAAATGGCCATTTCAGATTCTACAAAAAGATTCCAAATCATTGGAATCCTCAACTTGTTCATGAAAAATGAAAACAAACCATACAAAATTAAAATGGTTCAATAATTTGACGTTTCAAGTTGTCTTTAGTTTATTTTTTAAAGATACGATTCTATAAAAACCACATATTCTACTTTCTCAGTTACGACTGGGCCTGGAGGTTTCTAGCTCTTTTTCGCTTGCACAGACTTCGGACTGAAAATTAGCTTCAATGCAGGCGCGCACTGGTAATATTAACTAAAGATCAATAACAAGAGAAATATTATTGTTCGTATCGGGTGATGACCAATTTCCTACGTACGTAAGATCAGTGTGCATGTAGAGAAAGAGGCAGCTTTGAACACTACTACGTAGATGCTCCCTCACAGCTGAACGTCATCTAAGACTTCCAAACTCTGAAAGTGAAATAAATCTTTTTATAAGGATGCTATCAAGAGCAAACATTTCAGAAAGGGAATCGTAAACATAGCGAACTTCCTAATCACAAGAGGCCACGGAGTTCTGTAACACAGCATAAAACACAGTAACATTTGGTAGGGTATCTAGCGGGCCCAGTGAAGGGTAGTTATCTGGATAATTAGTGTGACTGTAGAATACCCACACTGCCTATGGTTAAACAATGGATGTCCACTACCCTTTACCGTATCCATATTCATATCCATAATATTAACTACAATCAGATAGATATATTTACCCAAGTTAAATTTAGTTTGCGTTAAGTTTTTCGCATACCATCCGTGGTTGAATATTATGCAGAACAACAGAAATTTTAAAGAAATTCAAAATTATATATTCAAATATTAAAATTTTGTATTATAAAGCGAGTCCAGTTAGAAGCGAAATGCTTTTCTGATCAGAAACTGTTATTTTGATCTATAAAAATGGTACATTTTTAGAAACTAATGCTGAATATGAGCTGCTAGCAATGTATGATTCCATATTTTTCGAATTATTTTTCATAATGTTTGATTCCTTTTTATTTGATTATAATAATAATCTTATTTAATCTTATTTATCTGGCCTATTCTTCCAGGTTATTCTATGATGCATCTAACTGAAAGTGCTTAGACTTGGAAGCTAAGAATGAGTCTGTTACTAGCATGTCGTACGTAAACTTCTCAGATGACGTCACTTTACGCTAATCGTCAGTACCTTATGAGTAAGTTTCATGCCTATTATTAGCCAATATAATAAATTGAAAGAAGCTAGCAAAAATACGTAATAAAAATATATAAAAGCCGATATATAAAAAAATAAGCAACAATATTTTTGCTTCTGAAGAACAGGTGCCTGCATTTGATCGCAGTTGAAATCGTAAATTTTTATTCAAAGTTTATTCAAGGACAAATAAAGATTGCGTTTTTTTGTCTAATTTAAAATTTTACGTAGACGAATATCGCTTCCATTTAATTGCACTTAATGATATTCATTTGTTAAGCTGTGAATCAAAAATGCATAAGCTGCTGTTCCCAGAATTTTTAACTTCTACTGTGAACTGTTTAATGTAATGCACTTGCATAGTCATGTCATGATAATTAAGTACTGAACTTATATATAATATAAATTATATATTCCAGTTTTATTACTATATTATTTATTAAACATTAAATTTAACACTACTTACAACTTTGTTTGTCTAAATAATGTGCCCATTTTTGCAAAGTAAAAATTATCACATATTAAATTAGAAGTTTCACCTAGTTGGATTAGAAAAATAGCACATCCATCTTGGCATCGGTATGGTAAAAGAGTGACAATTTTATTTCTCATCGACTTCACAGTTTGCTCGAAACGATAGTTTGTGAATAAAGCAGGGTTTTTTTTCCTGAGATTGACGAAAGACTTCAGTTGTGAAAACGCCCGAGCAACGTTGAATTTGCGGCACCTTAAGTACTGGAGTAGAAAATCGTCATCGAAGTTCAAACTGGCAAGATTCTTGTCGTCTATTAAAGATAAAAAATAGAACTTAATTAATTAAAAACGCATACAAATCTTATTATTGTGCATAATACTTTGAAATACTGTGTAGAACGCAGATGTCTTAAACGTGAAAATAAAATTCTGGTATTTGCGTGGTAAAAGTTTTATCCAAGAACGAAAACATAAATGCTGAAGTATTTTAATATTTATATTTTGTTTATATAACACAGAAAAAATTAACCAAAGCCATAAGAAATACACTTTGTCATACATATATTTAATATACGCAAAGTACTCAATAATACTCAAAAATCTATACACGAAATATGCAGTGGTTCAAGTGTGACGATACATTGTAGGCGATCCAAAAATAATTCCATGTTTGCATTGCATATCCACTGATGATTTTCGGACTGAAAATGTTGCTTTAGTACTTTAAATGCCATTCATGTAATTATAAGAAATCAGCATTAAATATATTTGGAATTTTACACATTCTACTATTAATGAAATTAAAGTAAAATGCAGAGAAATGTAAGTCATACCTTTTTCAATTAAGTACAAATTCTGTTGTCTTTTATGTTCTGAAAGTTACTTCTATAATGCATGCATGAGGAACGATGGGTATAAGAAAGCATATTAGCGTTTATATCTGATTTAGAACTAACTTCTTTGTTTCTCCAAACAACTGTTTAACTATGATTTTGTTTCGGTGGAAGTACATTAAGTTTAGGCTTTCAAAATTTGCAAAGAAAATTATTCGATGCAGAATTGTAAAAAGAAAATCCTGCCTTTATTATGTAATCGAAGGCTCTGTGCACTCAAAGTCTATCTACAGTAGGATGCCGTTGTTTTTGGAATGTGCTACTAAAGGTTTTTTCATAGAAAACTAATTTCCTTTTGTAATTATCTCATAAGGTGAATTATAAAATATTCATACAACTAGCTTGTTCAACCACTGGAAATTTAACGGTATGCGAGCTATTAATGTTCTACTATTTAATAAACTCGATCACTCATAAAAAAAGAGAATGTTCGTATCAAAAACAATAATAACACCTAAATGATATTATTAACCAAACTCACAATTATAAAATTATAAACTCACGGCTTTTAACGAGCAATTTTGATAAACTTTCTCGTACGCCGCCAACGGCGACCCATATCACAAGTCACGTACACAGCGCGGGAAAAAATCATAATGGTCTCAGATTTTAAATTACGTCCAAAGGGACTTTTTTTTTAACATTTTGTGTGTTACCTTTATTTATTAAATATCATGTTCTTCGCACTTAAACCGTAACATTCAGTTCAAGAAAAATATCGCAAAATAATTTTAAATTGAGCATATCTTTAGAATTTCCGATACACAGTCTCACGCGCTGGAGATAAAAATGTTTTTTCTGTACAATGTTACCATTGCTCGCTTTCAAATTTTGAGTTTGTTAATGAAAAATTTGTTAAAGTTTTGCAAAATATGAAATCCATAATAAAACAAATTCCAAATTTCAAATTTGGGCTTCCAGATGCCCATATGCGCAGTAGGATTAAGTCATTCAAAATTGGATGGCTCTAGGTACCGTCGTTTTATCACAATGCAAGAAACATAGGTACATTTGTGCAGATTCTTCATTATTTAATTTCTTTAAATATAATACAAGCGATAATATTTAGTGGCAACAATTGAAAAGTGAAACAGGCATTCAGAGTAAACCGAAAAAAAATCGCAAAACGAAAACAATAGTCCTTCAAGAAAGCCTCTTTGGACTAAAAAAAAAAGGGGGGGGGACTGTTCAATATTTCCCGTTCTACTGGGCCGATTGACAAAATTTAAATTGCGTTTTCCATGAATCGAAAGCGCGACTTAGGATATATACTAGATTTATATATAGCATTATTCTAACATAGGTTTTCTGACACAAAATCGGACTTTTTCTGAAATGACATGCCAATTTTCTTCCATATTTTGATTCAACTACTCAAATTATGCCTAAATATTAAATTTTGTAAAAGTTGGTGCGAAATTTACGGAAAAATTAAAAAATTAAACTTGGCTCATTTTATTCGGTTTGCGCCAGGTATAATTTGCTTGGCGAACTTCTTAATTTATGGCAACCTGTTTTCCTTTTTTTTTTCATTGCAGACGAGGGGAAAAAGAGTCATCGCTCATACTTTGAAAATAATTTTAAGAAAATGCGTAAACCACATTTGGCGTTATTATCGCTATTGTCAAATATGCCAAATCTCAAAACGCGCCAGTATGTAAATTCATGAATATCTTAGAACATTTTGAATAAAAAACTCTAATTTTTTGCAGGTGTTCCTAGAACTAACTACATGTACTTAAAGGGGATGTTAAACATTTTATAGGTTATAATAATTTTTTTTGAAAAATTTCTAAGAAATATCTAAAAATACAAATTTAAAAAATAAATCATAAAAAAATGTGCGAATTATATTTGGATTAAGCCTGAATTTCGAATTCTGGAAGAAGGAACCAAGTAAGTTTAAAAAAAAGATATATTAATAAATATATATCAAATTATATTAACATTGAGGGACTAAAATTTTGAGAGCTAATTTTATAAAAACTACTCGTGCGATTTTTACAAAACTCCGCAGTTTGGCATAATTTGAATCGTAGTTTCGAAATATGTGAAAAAAAGGGGCATGTCATTTCAGAAAATCAGATTTGATTTTCAGATTTGTGTCAAAGTACCTATATTAGAAAAATGCTATATATAAATGTAATATATATCCTAAGTCGCGCTTTCGAGACATGAAAAACACAAGTTGAATTTCGTCAATCGTTTCAATATTTTTCCGTGTATTTTGAGAAATTGTAAGGCTGTAAAAAAATCTACTACCTGAAATTTACTACCTGAGTATATATCTGAATATTTTTAGGGCAAGAAAAATATAATGTTTGAAATGGTCGAGAGACTAACAATAACCAGTAATAAATGATTCATTAACTAGTTTTTTCTTGGACACATGATTCCTATTTAAAGAGAATTTTTAAGATGTCGGTCATATTTATGATGTGTTAAACTATAGCAGTAGAGTAAATAAATTTAAGTTCCTACGGTTTGAAACCTAATTTCTTCAAAAACTACTCTACTATTTTTTTGCTGTTTCTACGTGAACCGCAGAAGCTGCTTAGAGTATTACTTCATGTGGAAAAGAAATTAAATCGCTTCTGAGAATGTTTGAAATCAGACCTCTAATGTTGCTGAGAAATCAAATTTCACATCCTGCTACTGCTGACAAAATTCGTAATCTTAATGGTTACTTCAAATTTTAAAGTCGTTTTGTTTATCTTACATTTGTTTTCATAATTCCTTTCGTGAGTTTAAATAATACTCTGCTTGATCTCTTGCCAGTTTAGACTACCGTATGAAGCTGAAAAAAAAAGTAGGTAGAATGTTAAAATCGTTAGCATTACATCATCTATTTTAAAAAAGGCGGAAATCAAATTTGTTCAGACTGATCTTCCTCTAAATAAAAAAAAAGTTTCCTGTGCTGTAGTAAGCGCGTTTGATGATATAGTAATAAACTTAACACTCTTTGAAAATTAAACATGCTAATATCGTTATTGTATATTAAAATTATTTCGAAAATTACTCTTAAGAAAAGCAGAAAACTGCTAGGTGTTATAAATAAGCGAGAATTTTGCGGAAAAGAATAGTTTACAATTTACATAGCAAAATGCAAGTATTTAACGTGTTTGCGCTTTGCCGTTACTTTTTGTATTATAGTCAGGAGTCGCAGATTCTTGTCAAACTTTCGGCCTTCTTACTCATTCAAAACGTTTTCTCAATCAGTTAAAAATAAGGAAATTATTAATCGATTAACAAGTAAAGCAGAGAACGACACTATTGCATATTAAGCAGTGTAAGGAAAACCTTAGTTTGAAAAGAGCAGATATTTAAGACAAACGCCGTTTTCAAATTCAACACCAGAAAACATGCATGCTAAAACACGATAGAATTATTGAATTTCGTTCTTCTTATGCCCAATAGCTGAGATTCTTTCATTAAATTAAAAACATCTCAAAACATATTAATTTAAAAATCAGAACAAAAATCATCGTTATATTTACAAATTTTCGCAGGACTAGTTCAATTTTCAAACTATAATTTTCAGCTGCCAAAGTGCAAATGAAGGAGATAATATGTAGTGATAAGTTAAGACAAGAATGGCTGGACAGGAGCATTCTTATCGATTACTTCTTCCATTGGTGAATCAGACTTTCTAGAGCCGTTTTATATTCAAAAAAATTTTCTGTTCTAATTAATGACCCTAATTCGAGTTAAACTACAGGCGCCATCTATTGATAAAACAAGAAAACTAAAACGTAATATCCTAAAAGGCAGAAAGTAAAAATGGATTGAAATTAGGATCATTAATTAGAACAGAATGTTTTTTTTGAATGTAAAAAGCCTCTAGAACATATGATTCTTTATATGGAAGAAGTAATGGATAAGAATAGCTGGACAGTAGCGTAACTCCTCTCCAGCCACTGTTGTCTTAACTTATCACTATATATTATCTCGTTCATTTGCACTTTGGCAGTTGAGAATTAAAGTTCGATAAAACCGTCGAAACGAGTCCTGTGAAAATTTTCAAATATAACGCTGATTATTGTTATTTGACTTCTAAATTAATATTTTTTTGGAGTGTTATTTTACCTTAATCTCAAAACAGTTCAATTATTTCTGTTTTCAAAATTAGAGCATTTGCGGATATTTAATAAGAAATTGCATGATGTCACAAGTGCTATAGACGGGCTGTAGTATGTTTAAAAGGAGAAGTAACACAGTAATTTTGCAAAAGCATTCAAAAGCAAATATTATGTGTTTTAAGGGCACTAATTTCTCCATGGATGACGTTTTCTGCAATAAGCTTGTCTAATGGACACAATATTTCCACCCATAAGGTAAATTATGGTAGATTATATTGAAAAGCATCCGGAAATTGGCAACCTGAAAACAAAATTAGGTAATTTTCTCTAGATTTATCGAAAGTTTGGTGTAAACAGTTTTTATACTCCATTTTTTTAACCTAATTTTCTTATTAAACTCTTATTCATAGGCTTAATTTTCTGTTATACATTTATACTGAAATCTAATTGAAAGTTATTTTCATTCCTTCTGGAACTAAATTGATAATATACTAACCACAACCTTCATACCTAAAATCTATAACTTACATATGAAGACAGCTGAAATCCTCTTCAAGTTATAGCTACAATTACAGAGAATTATCTTTAAAATAAGACAAAAAACTAAATTTTCCTTTACGACAGGTTTTCATTCTTTTAAAAAGTCTTTTTTATCCCTCCCTAAAATAAAATCTGGAAGTTTCCTTAAACTTCAAATTTAATTTTAAACACTTTTAAACGTTTAAAGCTTAGATTTATTATCATTTCACTTATCTGCTAATAATTTTTGGACAGTCTTAATTTGGCCTCATACGGATTGTTATATAAAAACCATGAGCTTGAAATTTTGTGTGCAAATATGAGATAATCTATCCATTTCTGATAACTAAATAAAATGTTTTTATTTTATTGTTATAGTTTTCCAAAAATGACTTGTTATCCATCATGATAAAGTATGAAGGCCGTTCAAACTTTGAACAGTGGCTTGAAACGCACATGAAGCAAGTACAGATTATGTAATCTTTGGGCAAGGACATATTTTAAAAATATGCTATCAAGGTTTGTGATACTTTTAAAATAAAGTGTATAAACAAATATCGCTACTGAAGTGGGAATCCGTTACACTAGAAAGATATTTCTTCTTAGATAGATGGTATAAGTTGAAATGTCGCAGAAACATAAAATATGCATTTTTATGTACTGCATGCAATTTTCTAAAACAATAAAGCGCTAATATTAGAGAACAGATATTAAAAAATAAATTTAAAGCAGTTATTTTTCGATCATTCATTTTTTTAATGCAACTACTGTTGTTTCTTATTGTTTAAATTATATGTAGTTATTTTAATAAGACATCTGTCTCAGATATTTTTACGATTTAGATTTCGAATTTTATATTAACGAAGAAATTCGATTTAAAAAGAACTAAGTAAAGATTTACTTAAAAGTGTTTGTAACATTAAATTTTATTGCTGTGATGGAAAAATTATTAAATGCATTATTTAATTATAATCAGAAATCATGAGGAAAATTCCTAAAAGCCGTATTTATTTGCAGATCTTACGCTCCCCAGTTTATCTTTTAAAAATCTAAAGAAAATTACGTGAGGAAATTTTCCTCTTTGTGAAGAGAAGGGGGAATTTAGCCCATAGGTACACGGGAAAAAGTTTGCTACTATTATTATTGTATATTTCAAAGGGGTTAGGGTCAGAGCTATTGGAATAAGGCAAATATACGAGAGAACTATCTACACTCACTTCCAAAAGTTATGCACGAAGATGTAAAATGCAAAAAAATGAACAAATACTGCTTTGATTGACACAAAATTCGGCAGGAAAGTAGCATATATATTGATGCATAAAACAAAATAAATAATTATATACAGAAATGAAAAAAATATAAAATTTTTGTAAGTTATCAGAAAATGACATACTGGAGACTTAAACAGAATTATGTATAAAGTGAAAATAAACAGCATAAAATGAAAAAAACAACATTGATAGGGTATGTGATTCCCCTCATCTGTATACAAAGTTTACACCTTGTGACAATGCTTTCAATTAGGTGGTCAACCACCGCAGAATTAAGCAATAGCCATTCTATTTGTAGAGCAATTTCCAGCTCAATAAGAGTGGTTGGAGGAGGAAAACGTAAAGATACAGCGCGGCCGAGAGCATTCTAAGGATTTTCAACGGGATTAAGGTCGGGTGAATATGCTGGCCACGCCATACGCGCAATCCCTTCACACTCCAGGTAGTCATCGATGATGTCAGCTCTATGGGGACGTGCGTTATCGTCCAATAAAACAAAAGTAGGGCCAACTGCTGCAGCGTACAATCTCACAATAGGTTCTAGGACTTCATCTCGATATCGGACAGCTGTCAAAGAACCACGTTTAAGGACGTGCAGGTCGGTACGATATCCTAATGAAATCCCTGCCCACACCATAATGCTTCCGCCTTGGATTGTGTGATGTTCGGTGATGTTTTGGCACTGATTGCGTGTTCACGCCATATCCTTATACGCTTATCATCTGGCTCCAGAGCCAATCTTGACTCATCAGTAAACATGACATTGCCCCAGTCAGAAAAATTCCAATTGACATGTTCCCGGCACCACTATAATCGTGCCCCTCTCGATTGCATGGATAGAGGAACACAAACTCGAGGTACCTGGGCGTACAGTCCACTCATATGTAATCTTCCGCGTACAGTAGCTGCAGATATCGCCTTACCAATGGACGCTGTAACCGTAGATGTCACACGTGTGGAGGTCGCTCTGCGATTCCACTTGGCTACAATAGCAATATATGGATCTTCCGCGGGGATTGTACCCTCTGGCGACCGGCTACGGGCCTTCGGACAACTGCCTGTGTGTTTTATTGTTTCCATAAACGTGACATTACAGAATGATGAACGCCGAAGAAAAGAGCAACATCTGTGATCGACAGTCCTGCTTCAATGCGCCCCACAGCACGCCAGAGCTCAGAATCTTCCATTCGTCTTCTGGAAGTCATAGAAACACGTATGTCTCGAAAACAAATTGTACGAAAGTTTTAAACACCTTCTATCAGCACTTACAATCAATTTCTGTAATCCGTGATAAAGCTGGCTTCTTATAAAGCTGCCTTTTTTGCATATTTTTTGACATGAAAGAACGATTGGCTGTTACCTAACATATTTGCATACTTCTATCTACCTCTGCAGGGAATTGCATCCTCTTCATTTCTGATTGGCTTCCAGAAATTAGCATTTTCCTGTCCGTGCTTAACTTTTGGAAGTGAGTGTATCTAAGAAGAGAGTTTTCTTCATTAAAAGTTTTCTAAAAGAAAACTGACTTATTACTTAGCCATTACACATAAGGGAAACCACTGTATATTTCCAAGAAATCACTTGCAGTTTTTCTTTTCAACACTATTCATTTTACTTATCGAATTAATTTTGCTATAAGCTTATGCGAACTTTCTATCATAAATAAGAAATTTTTAAAATATATGCTGAAAAATGCAAGGTAAAAAAAAATCCAAATTTTGCAAAAATATATTACTTTATTATTTTCAGCGCTAGAAATATGAAATGTTCTTTTTCATTGTGAGATTTTTTAGTCCAAGCAGTGCTGTCAGATCGTGCGATTTGCAGCAAATTTACTGTTTCGACAGATTTGTGCTATTAAAATTTATTTATATGCGATTTTTCGAAATGTTTGCTTCTCCATCATTTCCTGTGCTACTTCTTGCGACTTTAAACATTTGTTAATATGGCGTGAAACGCTTATATGCTAAAATAATGTATCAATTAAAATTATTTATAATTGAAAAATATTTACGCTTAAAATACATGTTAGCATCCGGCCAATCTTGAGATCATACTGCTCAGCATGCAAGCAGCTTTCAGGTGTAGTCGCTGGTGTTTTCATGTGTTTGACTTGATTGCTTCGTTTAATTCGTTGGTGATCTGCGAGTAGGCATCGAAAATGTTTGTCTGATTACAGCTGCTGTGTTAACTAAAATGTTAATTATGAGTAACGTGAAAATATATTTTACGTCACCTTTCACAATGCTTGGCTTAAAATACCTATTTTTGAGAATTGGCTTTGTAATATTTACTGTCTCTCTTTTGTGTGAAATCTGGAGAGTAGAGACTGCACAGAAGAAGGGTTAAAACTACCCTTTATTACACTCTTAAATTATTTACAAAGCGTCAACTCAACGCTAACAAACTGTGCCTGTGCTTGGGCGGTAACTGAAACACTAAGAACCAAACTCAAAATTTGAAGATATTAACAAGTAGTAGAATTACGTTACAGGGCTCAGACTATCCTGTTTCCTAACACAGCGTTGATAAATTTAGTGGCAGCAAAGTAATAGCTGTTACGCCAAGTTTAACCAGCAATAACTGCTAAGCCGAAGCTCAGGCTACAAATCTGCACAGAGTTTTCCCGGGCTCTCTAACTTTCCCTCATAGAACTTGATACTTAACCCTTTTCTCCCACGCGTAAAATTTGCATTCATTCACGCGCGTTACCAAATTTAAATATTCTGGCACTGACAATTAGGGGAAAAGGCTTATAGGAAAGAACTTAAAATTAAATTTAACTGCTTATTTAAAATAAATATAAATCCCTAGAGCTTTAAAAAATAAAAACGGACAAGATTGAAGCTTATTGCAAGCTGTGTAAATGTGAACTAAGGGCACACAAAACGTAAACGTATTTAATGAAGCATAGTACTGCTTCAAACATAAGCAAAACGCTCAAGAAATTCTGCTTTAGAAAAGTATAAAAATTGCATGCAAAACAAATGGACAATATAAGTGAATTTCAATTGAAATTTCTGCATTTGTTGCTTGTCATGCATCTATACGGTACATCGACCAATAGAATGTGTTAAATGTAAGTTTTAAGAAGGGAATGTGTTAAATTTTTAAGAAAGAAATGTCATCTGAGACTTTATGCTGTGTTAAGTGTAAGTTTTAAGAAGGGAATGTGTTAAATGTTTAAGAAAGAAATGTCATCTGAGACTTTATGCTTGCAGAGAACAAAATGCACAATACTGATAAGGGAAGCTGCATCTCAATTACCCAAAGACCAGGTCACTAAAATTAATAAATTTTCATTTTATCTGATATCAGATGAGTGTATAGATGTTTCATATTATAAGCATCTACGTTTGTGTGTACGTTATTTTTATGAAAAAGATAAATAAAATTGCGACACAATTTTTAGAACTTGTTTCAGTTGTACAGACTAATACTAATGCATTGTATATGCATGCAAGATATTTTTTCCAGGAAAATTAATGCTAATTAAAGAAACCGCTTGCTGTTGGCATTGATGGAGCGGAGAGTGCGTCAAAAGAGTTTTTGATCAGTGGGTCTCTTTAAAACTTTATTTTCTGATAGCTTCATTAACATGTAATAAACATCTAACTAGAGCAGCGATTCTCAACCACTGTGCCGCGGCACTTTTGTATGCAGCCAAATTCTTAAAGTGTGCCGCCAAATTTGAGAAATGTATATAGTGATTATAATGGGTTTAATCCTAGTATAAGGTATACATGAGAATTGGAGAAATTCGATGTTTAAAACATTAATAAGCGCACCAATTGTGCTATCCAAGCCGATTTTGGTGCTCTGGAGGAGTCCGCAATTCGGAGAATTTTCGCGCAAGTTCAGTATATAATTTAAATTGAGAAATGTTGATTGGTGCAGATGGGAGATTAGCTTACTTATCAGATATTTTTGTCATTTTTCATAACATAAGTATGCAAGGGCGAAAGAAAATATATTAAACTCGACAGATAAACTGGTGGGATTCCAAAAACAAATATCGTTATGGAAAAATAAATCTCAGGAAGGCAATTTGGAAAAGTTTGAGTCATTCCCAAAAGATTTTGATAAAACTATTCATAAAATTGTTATTGATTATTTGACAGCATTAAAGGAGAGAATTATGAATTATTTCCCAAAATTACATAGAAAAAGTATTGATGGGGTTTGTAATCCATTTATGATAAAGAATACTTCTGTATTTGAATAAACTTTGAATGAAGAGGAGGAACTAATTTCGCTTTCTAATAATCGAGATTTAATTCTAAACTATTCGGAAGAATCAACTAATTCATTTTGAATTATCCCAAGATGGCCAGAAAAGCTTTAAAAATGTTATTACAATTTTCTACTTCCTATTTGTGTGAATTCGGATTTTCAGTATTAACCAACATAAAAGCGAATAAAAGATCGAGACCCTGAAAAGGAGACAATTTGAGAGTGGCATTGTCATTTTTGCGACCAAATACAAATGGAATTATCAAAAAGCATGAAGCTCAAATTTTTCATTAAAAGTATTCTTATTATTAACTTGTAATTAATCCCTTAATAAACGTACTGCTGTTTTTGTAGTACCTATTATTGTTATGTAATACATACTTAGCTACTTCAGTTGTTGAATTAAAATATCTTAATTGTAATGATTTATCTTAATTCTGTTATCAGACTTAAAAGTTATTAATTTGTTTTTATTTTGTAGTTGATCTTAATTTTTCTTGCCTTGTTGAAAAGTAATTGTTGTCATTTAATTTTGGCAGTTTTGGTTAACTCTGAATTTAAGTTACTTGAGTAATTAATTTTTTCTTTTTTCCTTAAGGTAGTTTGGTTAACTATTTAATTTTTTTTGTTTAGTTAATACTTAATCTTAACTTGTTTGCTTAATGTTTAATTTCTGGTTAAGTTGACCTTTAAGATCAATTTTTTATAAAAACACTTTTAAAGTTATTTGCCTTACACAAGTTGGTGTTAAGGTTTAATTTGGTTTTGTAACGTCTTTCTGGTAAGCTGGAATCCATATTTTCTGACTCTGGTGGGCGTGTTTGGTGTTGTGGAAAACATAAAAATTTTTCTATGTAATTATTATATTTCAATTAAAGAAATTTTCTTCGGTCTTTTATTAATTTACTATTTAAAAACAAATTCTTTATTCTTTTCAGAAAAACCTTTACGTTGCATTTGGGAATCAAGATTTACGACTTTGATTTGACGTTTGCTTGCTCTGCCAGACAGTGGTCTGAAAAATATCTTTCGTCAAGTGCGAAATCTGCACCCTGCAGAATCAGCTTGTTTTGTATGCAGCTACGCCACGCCAAGGTTGAGGGGTCGGGGTGATTCGCATTCTTACAGGCGTTCACCATGCTAAAATGGGACCCTGAACGAGGCTAGCTTCTGCTTGTCAGGTTGATGACCCTGGAGGGTCGTTTGTCACAATGTGGAATCCGCGATTATTCGCCAACTTCAGTCTAACCAACCCCCTTGCCTTCCCCTTCCAGTTTTTGATTCCGCTCCTAGGGTTGCCATGCATTTGGCTGGTTTTGGACCGTCTCGGATCGCAAACGAGAGACTGGCGAGAAGAAGAAAAAGGGTCTGCAGCGATCTGCGAGGAGAGAGGGAGACTCTGAAGGTTGTCGACAGACCAGAAAGCTGTTGCTCCGTCCCGAGTACTCTGTCTACGGAACAGTGGAAAGATGGCTGAAGAAATTGCGGAGAGAAAACCACCGATGGTCGGCGACGCAGTAAGGACGAAACCCAGATAGAAGGGGCGGAAGGCTCTAAAGCTTTCATTACATGCTCATCTTTACTAACTTACATTCTCTTTCCTTTTTAGATTCAATATGGCAGAACGTTTTTTCAATGTACGCTGTTAAGTAATTGTGATTTCTTGTGGGGATCCCCTCTTTGTAGTGTAAACGGTATGTCACTTTATTTTCTCACTTTGAATTGTATCACCACCACATAATGTATATTGTTACTAGTTCTGTTTACCTTTAATAAATGAAAAATGTAATTTAACTTAACTTGTATGTTTTCACTTATAATTTAGAACACTGGACCCAATAAATTTAATTAAAACTTGAACGGGTTATTGCCCAAATCTAAATACAACGCTTTGTTAGTACTTTACTGTTGGAGTATTATCTTGTACTATTTACTGTTATATTTGAACACACAGGTTTTACTGTCAAAATGTTGTTTTATCTTGTCTGTCACACAATTTTACACCCTTGCAGTATTTATTATAGTGTTATGATTTAATGCTGGTTTTTCTTATTCTTGACTTTCATGTGTATTGAACATTGAAAACTTTAAAGTAGGAACATAACTCCAAGACTATTTTACACAGTGTATCATAGGTAAATAAACAACTTTAAACTTATCTCTTTCTTTGTGTGCCGCCAAATTTTGAAATCGCTAAAAGTGTGCCGCGACAGAACGCTAGAGATGGACTCCCGTCCTGGAGTCTGCCTTTCGGGGTGAGAATGTCCACGCTCCAGAGACCCCTTCATCGGCGACGCAGACCCCACAGTCCCTGCCCGGCTTTATACGTCGATTGGCAGGACTTTAAAAATCGCTAAGTACAAGAAAAACGCTAAGACAACTTTGCCGCAGGGCACCACTCCTTTGGCTCCGTTCGACTAATTGGTGCCGTACCTCTCTTCGTCAGTCCCCGTCACAGAAACTGTGAGGACCAAACCCCCGACGACTAGGTCGGTGATCTCCGATCTAGCTCCACAACAGCAAGAGGAACGGACAAGACAGTACCAGTACGGTCCCTGCCAAGCCTGAACCAACCTGAGAATAAACTCGGGCTCTAGTCCTGTGAAGACTGTTAATTTTTCCCCGTGGTTGAGACTGTCTAAGTACAGATCCTAGCCAGTACTTCCCAGGAATTCTGAGTCAACCCCCGGGGGGGAGTGTGCCGCGACAGAAAAAGATTGAGAATCACTGAACTAGAGAACTCCACAAAATATACATAGATGCGACAAATGAGCGCAGTTCATTTGTTGGATGCGCATTGTGAAATTATTTCACATGTGATAGGAATGTGAAATTACTTCACATTTGTAGCCCCCTTCTCTTAGACATTGAATAAGCCAATTTAATACGTTACAAAGTTAACATGTTTATCACTCTAAATTCCCAAATACACCCGCGATTCGTCTACTGTGACAACATTTTCCCATTTTTGTCCGGCTAAGTGCTTCTCATAAAGAATTCTGCAGCGCGTTCTGTGTTCTGCGATATGCCGTGGAGAAAAACGATACGCAGTATACTTTCACGTCTTTCTAAGTATCAAATCAGCATTAATCACTTTGTTTTTAGTTGACACTGAGCATTTTTAATGATTTGAATGTTGCAACTGTTCTTTGACTTGGCGAACTTTCTTTAAACACTTAAGATCTTACTTTTGCAACATTCAAAGCATTCCATTTTTTTTTCCTTGATTCGTATTTATAACAATTTTTTTCTTTTCACTTGAAGCTAAATTTTGACGGTTTTTTTTCCCTTTTCCTTCGTTGTTGATAACGTTACCTATTGTAGCTTTAAATACACTCACGTTTGTGAAAATTGCAACACCATGAAGGACTTACGCGAGTGAGCTGAAATTTTCAGGAAATGCAAAGTAGCGCATGATATGCAAATGATTAAAATTGCAAATCCGTAGCGCATGCGTATGCTGAGCAGCGCCCTCTGAACGGCTGATGGATCCGAATAAATAGACGGCTGTAGCGAGGCGTGTATGGTTATCGGCGATTATCTGCTAGTGGTAAACGTTAACTCAATC
>KK121355.1:448011-459220 GCA_000611955.2 Stegodyphus mimosarum | reverse complement strand
TCGTGTAGTAGCACTTATTGCGGCGCGTAGTGGCCACGCAAAATACTGATTCTGATCTCTTGTTCTTGTTTGTTTGCTTTGAACATTTAATCATTTATTTGTACCACTACCACTCAACTGTGTATTAAATTGCATTCAGTTATGACGATTCCTTCTTGGTGTTGCAATTTTCACAAACGTGAGTGTATAAAAAAACCATGGTTTCACAATATTTTTTAAAAACAAGATACGAATATATTTCTTCGGAAAAAGATAGCCTCCTATCTATTGTTTCTTTAAAAGTGACATTTTTTCATGAAAATAAAACTGTCAAGTAACAGCTATAATTTATACTTTCAAAACTTTAGTTGCATTAAAAAAAATTCCAAGCAGAAGATTTTTTTACAGCAAGTAAAAATCATATAAAAAAAGTGTGAGAACAGCCTCTGTAGTCCCGAATTTGATGTTTTCAAATATAGAAAAAGAGAAAAGCGGAATTTTCCAATTAATGGAATTTGTGGAGAGACCGTAATAAATGCAGATATAGCAGAATATTTTCCATTTCAGGGACAAAGCCCCAGTCATCAGTCAACTAATGGGTGGTGAAATCTGTAGTATTGTTCTAAACCCAGAAAATATCGCTACCGATTCTGAAGAAAATGACGAAGAGGTTGTTGAGAAAGAAAAAAATTTCGATTAACAATTTAGTAGACATTCTCGCCTCGGCAGTTATAGAACCTGAGGAACGAAATTTTTTAACTGAACAAGAAATTGCGTCTGTTTAGAATTAAAGATAAAGTATTAATCCAGAAAAAAAACTCAAATCTGGAATCGCCGAATTCCTGAATAGTCCAGATCTCGGACTTTTTTGTATTGCATAAAGATGATATATATATATATATAATTTGAGAGGTTAATACTATTGTATAAAAACAATGTATACTCAAGATGTTTGCCTTTTATGTAAAAGACAATTTAAAACATTTTCTTTGGACTCATGGAGAAGAAATTATACTGTATCACTGATAGATAGGCGGATTTCGAATAAACAGTAGTAATGAAATGAAAAATATTGCAAAGAAGTGTAATACAGAGTTTTGCATTTTAATATTAATAATGATGAGTTTATTGCTCTACAAATTTTGTTTTCATGTTAGTTTTTTTTCCAATCATATTGTGATAATGAATCGATTTGTCGTCCGCGCGCCATATATTGGTTACTCAAACAGAAAAAGAAATGAAATTCATTCTCTTGATTATAATACTGCTAAGAACTAAGCAATCGAAATGACTTAAAAATCAGAGCAAAGTCAGTTTTCTAAATAACAGCACAAAGAAATTTAATAGTGACAGAATAGGACTTTTATTTCTAACCATTATATGGTACCAAGCAGAAAGGTTAATCCACCATTTTTGGTGGATTAACCAAGAACGAAGAATTCACACAAAAGTATTAACAATAAAAATACAACAAAAACCAATAAAAAAAATTAACTTCTAACTAAAAAAAAAAAACGCTAATTATCTAGATGCGAGGAAACACATAACGACGGGTACAAATAAATTCAAATATAAATAAAAAGTTAAATTAACTTGTGGGGTTTATATTTATTTTAACTAACATTTATTTTAAGTTAATATTCCTTTCCTGTTTAGCCTTCATTTTCCCCTAGAAATGCCCGTGCCAGAGTATGTAAATTGTAGTAGCACGCGCAGTTTATTCAAATTTAGCGGAAGCTAGTTGAATTAAATAGTACACGAAACCAGAGTGTGAGAGTCTTGCTTTGAACCTACGCTGGAGATATTGCTTTGGTACAATTTAGATCAGCGCGTATCGGCCTGTGTGCCTAACTTTGCAGAAGTGCTAGATTTCAACTGTTAAATCAGTAATCTTGCTGAATATCAGCGATAATTAAAAACGCGGTTAGTTAGGATCTAAGAGCCTCGTCGATAGGGTTTGATATTTGTTCATCTAGTTCTTATTTTCAGTTTTACTTTACTTTTAGTTGAACCGCCAGGTTGGCGCAGTTTGTGAACGTCGAGTAGACGTATCTGTCCTTTTAAAGATCAAAAATAAAAAGGGTTCTAACCCCTTCTTACGTTTCTGTGTATATCTACACACAGCAGCACTCACTATCACAGTGTCTGACAAGTTGGGGCAGCCAGATCTTACAAACTAAAAGTTAATTAAGAGAAGAAGCGTATATTTAAACAAAGAAAATTAGTAATTTAGTTTTAAAATTTTCGTGAAACCTAAAGATACGTAATTAAAACGACTAAAAATCGAATTAACTAAGAATCGCTAAGTCTGAAACTTACAGAAACAATAGAGACCCGAATTACGTCAGAGGTCATGTTGTAGAGTCATTAGGTTATTTCGGAAGCAGGAGTCATGAAAAATGAGCAACGCCTTTGCCAGGAATACGGGCCTCTCGGTTACGCGTCGAGCGTGCTGACCACTACACCACGTAGGCATGCGAAGAAGGCGGGAGAAATACCTCATAATGAAAACAACGGAACTACGTCGCCACCATTTAAGTGCTACGTTTTTCCACGTTTTAATTCTTCTCTCGCAGTCGAAAAGTTTTTGGCAGCACTAAGGCAAATAAGAAACAGCGCAACTTTAAATTCTTTCATTCTTTTATCCATTAATTATTTTGAAGAATAACTGGTCGCATTTAAAAATTCTAATTACAATTAAAATTCTGAGAGAAAATGTTAGTAATAAATTAAATGCTTAAAAGTAATATTTTTCCTTTGCAAAATTTAATGCCAAATTATTTAGAAACAAAGAAGTAACTTAATATGCATCGTACAGTGGCATATTTTTTGTACTTCACCCAGATGTAATTTAAAAAATGTAAGCTAAATATACTTTACAAATGCATAATCATCGAAGTAGGAGAAATATGTATTAATTCGCTTTCATTATAGAAAATTATATGTATATATATATATATATATATAAACTCATGTAATTAGTATAAATTAGTATAAATCTTCTTCTGCAGTAAAAAATCAAATTACTAGTATAAGTTCAAATCAAATTACTAGTATAAACCTGTGGCGGATTTTGTTAGCCTTAGATAAATGAAAGGAAATTTTAAAATTTGGAATAAATTATTTAGAAATTGCTGCATAAGCAATATTTTTACATTTTATGTTATTCAAGGAATGTAAATAAAAAATTTTAACTAATCGTTTCGATAAACCGTTTCAGTGTAATTAATTCAGTTGATCATTTTATTTTCCACATGATGATCTAAACAAAAGGAAGTCTAAATCTAAAAATAAAAGCTGAATCTAAAAATAATTCATTTAAATTTAAAATACCATGTACTGCTTAGCGACATTAATTTATTGAAACTTAATTTGAAAGCTTAGTTATGAATCACGTAAATAACATAATGGAAGCTAATAAATTTGTGTTACTTAAACAAGTACAAGATATATATTCATTGTTAATTCAATTTATCTGAGAACAGCGGTATGATTCCTCTTTCGCTGGTTTCTTTCAGGGAGGAAAGGTTGGATTATTGATAAATGGGTGAAATGTAAGCATATATTCTGTTAATGTGTGTTGTATAATTAGCTATGTTACACAGCGTATCTTTCATGGCACCTATCAGGTCTTGTGCACAATGAAAAATAATGGCTTATTATCATGGAATTGCAAGGTATTCATCTTGGCACAATTAATTCATAACTAGTAATTATGGCACTCATCAATAATTCTAGATAGATACATGTTTCTATCAGTATTTTTTGCTAAAACTCATAGCGTGAGATAAATCAATGAAACTTTTCATTTACATCACAGCATAGATGTGCACCTAACAGGTAAACGAATAACTTTGCCCCAATTTCGAAGAAGAATGCAAGGATCTGGATAACCCAAATGTGGAAATTATAACACCCGCCTTGCTTCCACACCTCTTCTGCTACTATCCAATCTCTTGAGAAGACTTTTGGTTGGCACTGCATTAAGAACCCCCATGCGCAAAAATACCATACGCTTACAAGCTTTCAAATCTTCTTCAGGATTCGAACTCGAGGCCCGTGCAGCGTTAAGCACGTGCAGCGTTAAGTTTGCAGCGTTAAGCACGGTACCGAACAGTATGGCGCAGCGATCTTTTGAACTGAGAAGAAACCATAGGATATAATATTGTTACGAAAAATTCGGCGGTTGCGCCTGTATGTAAGCTTTCCGGCATAGCACTAGGGTTGCCATAAAATAGTGTATGGTAGGGTTGCCAGATTGGCGACTTTATCGCCCATTTGGCGACCGAATTGGCGATATACCATGGTCCAATCGGGAAGCTTCTAGAATAACTTCCTGTCGAGATATTTCTCGAAACGTGTGGAATTTAAAGAAAGGCTATATAAACCCTTGCGTTTCTGAGAATTAATTGTGAAGTATTGTGAAGTGTTGCGAGCAGTGTGATTAGTTGTGAGAATAGCTGCTACGCGAGAGTTTTGGTGAACGGAAAGCGATCGAGATAGTGCTTTGCCGTGAAGCTACCTTTACAGTATAGCTTCACAGTGTATTGGTGATTGTTCCACGGTGTTTATTATAAGTTTAGTGTTGCCAAGCAGCTACCTTTACAGTTACAGCCTGAAGCTGTGTTGCTGATTGTTTCAGCGTATTTATTGTAGATTTTCGACACTTTTAAAGGTAATTTTGGAACTGTGCTGTAAATAGTGATTCCTGTAAATAAATTGTGCTTTTTATTGTTCTGCATCGTGTTTTCATCGGATACTCTCAAATCCACGAACCCGTATAACGCAACAATATAAACTCTTAAGGCTTTACTTTTTTACTCTTTCATACCTTCCTTCTTTACCAGTACTTGAATAGCGCATTTAACACGTGATAAACAATTTTATCACATAATTTTCGACATTGAAAAGTAGTATCAAAATTTGAAATAATTGTAGGCTTCTGCTAAGTTCTTGCGACAGATATTCTTGAAGAGAAGTACAGCGGAAAACTGTATATCTTTACGTTTCAGTTTACAGATTTCCTTGATATACATTTACGTTTATGCATATTCTTAGAAACTTTATGTGTTACAAAAAGTCATTATATGGCTGGTAAATTTAGATTGCGTACTTGAATTCAATCATATAAATGTCGGCAGTTTCACATACTTTGATTCGTATAATTAACAAAAAGTAATTATTATTACAAAAGTAATTATTAGTTATTTTACATTAAATGAATATAACATAAATTACAATTACAAACATTTATATATATTTCATTCAACAGGAAAAAAAGTAAAATATATGGAATTTGGAACTCACTTTTTGCCATTTCTTTAAGTTGCCTCAACCCTTGTACTCTTCTGTCGGGGGTATCATGCAACTCTACCTCAGCTTTCTTTTGAAAAAATTCCGGTAGGTATCCAACTTCCAAAGGCAGAATTTCTACTCCTATTCGAGCTGTGGATGGGTCTCGGATAAACATATTGCATCAAATATGTTTTGCTTCAAAAAATTGAAGTCTTTGAGTCCAGAAAACTGTACTGAAAATAGCCGTGCCAACTTAAATCCTAGAAGAAAAGCATATGTATTATATGAAATAAAATTACATTATTTTCCTCACAAGTATGCGTGCGTACGTATTACAGAATAAAAAAATCTAGATTTAAATAAGTAGCCTATCATGCAAAAGAAGTATTTTCCTCTAGTGAGTAAAAACCACATATAAAAAAATAAATTTGATAAAGCAGCAACGATAACATGTTCGTTAAAGTACCGCCAGATGTTAAACGCGCAAGTAAATTAACAGCAAGAGTAGTTAGTTGATTGTTCTTTCATGTTTACCCGGAAAGAAATATACCTGTAACGTTAACTAACTTTTAATAAAATCTAGACATATATGCATTTCCTGTTTCTCTAATAGATTCGTAAATTGGTTTCTACTGAAATATCTCAGGAAAAATGTAAAATAATGCCTCTCATAAGTCTCTTTTATTATTACGGAAACAAATATGTATTCAATCTTCAGAAAGAATGTCAATCTTCAAATCTTTTATGCATATACAAGCAAAATTGTTATTCAATTCTTTTGGATGTTTTTGTACACCAGGATTTGAAACAAATAAAAATCACGAAAAGATTTAAACTATGACGAAAAATTCGCTGAATGACTTTTCATAAATTTATCATTCTAATTAAAAACAGCCTTTTATTAAATCATACCATTACGAAAATAAATTGAATGCACGAAAAGTGAAGAAAAACGCAATTGATGCCATTAATAATTTTTTTTATTCTTATTACCTGTATTATTGTACATAAATAATATATAAATTACTCTATCTTTTTTCTATTTCATGACTTTTAGTCAGAAATTTTTAGTCTAAAGGGGCTTTCGATTTTGCGTCGGAAACATTAAAAGTCTGTATCACTTTTCCAACTGTTGCCACAAAATATTGCAGCTCTGTATTATATTTAAAGAAATTAAATCATGAAGAATGTGCATAAATGTATGTATGTTTCTCGCATTGCGATAAAACGACGGTACCTAAAGCCATCGAATTTTGAATGCCGTTATCCTGCCGCGAATATAGGCATCCGGAAGCCCAAATTTGAAATTTGGAATTTGTTTTATTAACGATTTCATGTTTTGTAAAACTTTAACAAATTTTTGATTAACAAAATCAAGGATTTCAAAGCGGGCCATGGCAACGTTGTACAGTAAAAAACATTTTTATCTGCAGCGCTTGAGACTGTGTGTAGGAAATTCTAAAGATATGCTCAGTTTAAAATTATTTTGCGATATTGTTCTTGAACTGAATTTTATGGTTTAAATGCGAAGAATATGATATTCAATAAATAAAAGTGACATACAAAATGTTTAAAAAACGCCCCTTTGGACAAAATTTAAAATCTGAAACCTTTCAGATTTTCCTTTTTTTTAAAAATAATTTGCTTACTTATTCGATTTAATAGACAGTCGCACTTTCTAGCCATGCCATAATTACAATTTTCACCAACCTAATTTATTCTTCTAAACCTGGCAACAACAAGCAAAACATCTGCCCTTGGAATAAAGAATCATACAACATTCGTTGTAGTTGCTGGAACGATATGCAGAGTAAATTTTTGGTTTCTAAAATTATTCTGGCTTAATTCATTTTAAATTTGACGTTTCATTTAATTGAATGTGTTTGATATGACGTATTCTCCTTTTATTTACATTTGTATTATAAGGGTTTATTTTCACATTTTTACATGTTTTACTAATCTCATTGATTCGCTACTTACGTTTTGTTCTAAAAGCATTTTGACATTTAAATAAAATTTTTCATTCCAAATACTTTAAATTAATTTACATCGCGTAGGGGAATTCTTGATATGCATATGAGTATGCTAAATTTGGGAAACTAAATATTTACATTTAATTTCATTTACGCTTTCGATTTGCATATGCATAGTAATGACAAAACATGATGTCTGAGCGATTGGAAGGAGAATGAAATAAACTAATTCCCTCTGAAGAGTTGGTATTATTTCGGTTTCCTTTCCGCTGTTCATTTTTACGTAATTTTCTTTTAATTATGATTAACAATTTTTATCACAATTTTATGCATATCCACTACTATTGGCCGTTGCTGGTAAAGCAATTTTTCCATGCCGATTTAACTTTAACTATTTAATACTTGTAAAAAAACTTCTTAAACATTTTGAATTTAAAATGTTTAATATTATTTAAATTTACTAATTTGTTAATTGAATTTATTTAGATTTCAAATTGTATTTCTTTTACTTTATTTGCTTTTTTAATTTGAAATATAAAAATTTTAACAGGATTATTCCCCTTTAATTGTAATTATGTATATATATATAGATATATGTCTGTGGGTAATTACAAAACATTTTTTAAAAACTAAATATAAAGGTTCCTAGTATTTTCGTGCATTAAGCTGCTGAAAAAATATCAGTAAAGACATAAAGTAAGAAGACATACCAAAATACGATAGCTGCTTTAAAAATAATTGGCGACCTCAAAATTAATACTCTAAACTTGGTGCACTCCCCTAAATTCATCTCTTCTCCCAAATTCGAGTTCCTTCCATGATTATATAACAACCTCAAATTAACCAATCATGGCTTGTCTCTACAATTACATCAGACTTATAAATAATACCGCTCGCAAATAAACTGCGTCATCATCATCTCCTAGCTTCCGCCACGTCAAGATCCACGCTGCTTTGCTTGTCCATCTAAAATGATATCGCCCCGTTAATCTGTGTATATAAGAAATGATTGTAATTGTTTGTGATAAAAAATATATATTGTATATGAAGAATTATTCTAATGTGCCTGGAAATAAAGATAGTAATTAGCTGAACTTGGTTTGGTATCAACATCTTTCCGTCTTGCCGCTCTGCTATTACGACTACGCATCACAAATATTACATATATATGTATTTATAAAATTCAAAATATGAAATAAAATTCTTTAAATTCATAAATTTTAATTAAACACATCCCTGCTTCAAAAATATGATTACGTCACTCTTTCTCTATACTGCGAAATCCTTAGCCCAACCGCCGCTCTGAATTAACGCAAAGAGTTTTCGGCTATAAATACGACCCCGGTTAGTGCCGTTTAACTGCAGCTCATCTTAGCGCTTATTCATCATACACCGCCACTTGCTTGCAGCAAATCCAAAGAAAGGCTAAAGCCAACATTGGCTAAATGCTTGTGCATGATCCACGATACATTATTGTTTCTTGCCTCCTGTTTGCTTGAATAAATCCCGTCTCTTGCTTTGTCTTCTTTCTTTGTTGTCTCAGTTGTATATATGTAATATTTGTGATGCCTATGTCTAAATTGTGGGTCGCGTTTAGTATCTCTAGTGTGGTACCAATGTAAACAAAAATGTACTTCTAAATACGCTGTTGAACGTTCTTTCGTCAGTACGAAATGCTTGCTGGCATCCGCCTGGCCAGAAGTTATCAACAATTTTAAGGGTTTTCCATCTATTGAAAATGAAGCCAAAGGAATCGTATCAATAGCAGAAAAAATTAGACGGCGAAAGATTTTCAGATATGAAAGGAGCAGTCAAAGAATTAATCGAAGGATAAAGAATGAAGTGGGTCGTCTTAAAACACAAGAGTCAGTGAAATCAGTAATAACGAAGACATTCAAAAACTCTGCGCTCCTTACCTTGAAACTTTTAAAAGAGTTGCGTCAGTCATTGCCCTAAGCAAAAATTACTAGCTTCTTGAAAAAATCATTTTATCGCGCAATTTTTAATCAAAAACGAAGATGATTTTGTTCAATGTTTTCCTATTAAATTTAGCGATATTTAAATTTATTTAAATTGTACAAACATTCTAATCTGATTTATACATAACACATTTCTCTCATGAAAGCTATCTTTGCGGAGCGTGATTTTGCCATTCGAGCAATAAGAAGTAACCCCCTACCCCATTCGTAAAGTATTTACCACATAACTTGCTTTGGCATTGTTTAGACGAAACAACCTAGAAATGCATTAAAAATGTACATATTCATGGTCTAGCGTACTAATGATGATTATCAGCCGTATGTATTTACACAGCAGGAACAGTTCATGATGTATATCTTTAAAGACACAATGCATTTCATAAACTAATAAGGGAGTACATCGTTTATATGTGTACACAAAGGTTTATGAAACCTTTAAAAATTAAAGAAGCTAATTCTTCGCATTTGAAAATAACAGAAGAAAAGTTGAAGACATATTAACATAAAACGCATCGACTTAATAGATAGGTAGAGAGAAGATCTGTGTATACAATGAATTTAAAACATTTTTCTCGAAATTGTTGAAAATTTTAGATTGTAATTTTAACTTCCCTCTAAAATATTTGTTTGAAATTATCTTTCTACTTAATTAAAATGAGAGTTTTATTACACATATTGAATATATTTAACATAATATTAAACTATTATTAGACATATTAAACACAAATGAAAACAGCGTGATAAAATTTGGATCCAAAATTTATAATTTTGGGACCGAAATGAAATGTTCTTTCGTTTGCAAGTTTTATGGCGGCAATAATAAAGTAACAATTATTTGAATAACACGGCTCAATATTTTTACTATTTATTATATAAATATATACTAGATTTATATTTATTAGACTGCTAGTTTTATGAATTATAGTTAAATCCACCGAAATCGAATAAAATTCTATTATTATAAGACATGAATTATTGCTGTTCATAATTTGTTCTTTCAATATTTTTCTTCATTCATTATATTTATTTACATTTTAGTTATTCTCCTTGTTTTGTATACCGACCACTTCAACCCTGCAAATAAAATTTAGCTGGTTTTATGCATCGAAACACGATTTTGGAATTTATACAATTATAATCATAAGAATAAAAATTCATTAAAATGTACAATTACCTTTTCAGAATTCTTTTACCTTGAGCTTCAAATATCTCAATATTAACAGCAATAATGAAATAAAAATACTCCAGAAAGAGTCAGCAAGCAAGAATCATTCTGTACATCGTCTCTTGATACCAAATTTGCTCTGAAATACGAAACCTTGAATCATATCAATATTTTCTTTAGTGCCATTCCACCCTCCCTTTTTTATAACGAAATCGATTGAATAAACGTGGATTGAGATATTGCCAACTGTGATAACGGTTGTGTGGGGCTCATAGCATGAAAACATTCCGTGTTATCAATTTCGATGTTATTTATACTTTTAATTCGCCCGTAGTTTTTTTAATATTATATATATTTAATTCTTTTTTGATCTTCTATAGCCGATTTATTTATATTTTATTTTTCTCCTTCAACTATTACATCAGAACACAGAAGAGGACTACCTGTTTTAGACAAGGGATGTCTTCCAGGAGGAATTTCTGAGAAGAAATGATTCACATTTATTTTCAGGGGTGAATATCTGTGAATTTTAAACTGCGAAAATAGAATGATTAATTTTTAACCCTATAGTAAAATCCTTATTTAAATATACAGCTTTGGATTTGCCCCCTTTGTGATTCTGGAGAAGAAATGGACAGGGACCACTTGATCCCACCCCTTTGTGGTTTAACAGAAGAGTCAAGATACTGGGAGGCAATAACGCTCTTTAGGCAATGACAATTCTTTTTGTTCTTAGTTCTATTGCTGGTATCCTCTGTTTATAACATTTTAGTTCTCTATAACGTTTTGCCTAAATATTAGAAAATAAGGAATAATAT
>KK121355.1:405279-436409 GCA_000611955.2 Stegodyphus mimosarum | reverse complement strand
ATTACTTTATTAGGATAGTTAACATTTGTATCAAGGGATATTGCTTATTTCATTGTAATATTTTATATTATGTTTTAATTATATATAATTTTAATTATAATAATTATATATAATTTTAATTATAATAATTATATATAATTTTAATTATAAAGAAGTTTTGCATGATATTTTTTAATCTGTTTAAGTTCTTAATCTGTTAATACCATTTGATTTCTTATGATTTTGCAAAGGGAAATTGGTTAATTTATTTATTAGGATAAGTAATATTTGTATTAAGGGATATTGCTTATTTCATTGTATGCTTTTTATATGTAATGCATTTTTAACTGATTTTTTTCCGTTGTTGTTTGTTTCTTTTTCGATAAAATTGTTCTGCAGAGTAAAATTCTGTGCAGTTTTCAAATTTAATGTTTGGTGTTCTCTTTAGGTATTTTTCCGGTACACTTAAAAGCCAGACGAAGGCTGGCCGCGCAGCGGCTAGTATAATATAAATCTAATACAATATCCCTTTTTTGATATGTTTTATGGTTCGCATATTCTTACTAAAAAGCTATCATGCGAATAAAATTGGAGTAATCTGAGAGCATACCTTAGTAATTCATTTCTTAAATCAGAACCTGGGTCTGCGAGTGACTATTCAAAAGATATTTAAGCTAGCAGTACTGTTTAAGTACCCTGTATGTGTCCAAAAATGAGTAGACTTTAAAAAAACTGTATTTGAATCAATTTACTCTGTATAATGTAGTGCAAAAATTAAAATATCAGTTTTGGGACGATTTAATTTAGTGTTTTTGTATAAGAACTGAAAAATGAGCTAAAATGTAAAACCATATTTTTTTTGCCGTTCAAATGGTGTCTGTGGTTTTATTAAAATTATCTATTAAATATTTGAGACTTTTCTGAATTAATATCTAGCATTACTGATTTTCTGGACTAGGGCTGGGATGAAGTGCAAGGACAGATAACTGACTGAGAAGAAAATAAATTTGAATAAAATAAAATTATGTTTCATAATGTTAGATAAAAAGCATAAAAATAATTATAAAACTACGTTAAATATCAACAATTAAGCAAAATGATTACTCAATTCGTGGCCAATCATTTTGCTTCGTTATACAAAGCTCAGTGTTATTTACTGCCAAACACAGCACAAGAAATAACATTGCTTAGCAATTTCCTCAGCGTCATTGCACGTTTAATAAATAGAAGGTAATTGCCTATTTCAAAGATATAAGATTAAGACAGAAAAAAGATCTGCTTAAATATTGATGGCAATCCCTATAGACCCTAAGTATTGCGAAAGGGGCTTATGTAAAAAAGCTCATTATATACTCCAAGATATTCAGGCATAAATCTTCCAAAACATATGTTTTGTGGAAGGAAGATCATAAATCCTTAATGTTTACTTTATAACGTATTGAATGAATTAATGTAGCCATAAGCTCACCCATTTCTGCGCAGTGTTGTTCTGAAGCAATGAGTGAAACAATGAGGTGTCAACAACTGCTTTAAAACTTAGTGTCGTGTATAGTGTTTAGAATCGACATTTACTGTATTCTGCATTTTAAAGTGATAACGGGTCGAATTTAGAAAAGGAAATTAAATATTTTAAGGCTATTATTATCAAGCCATATAAGGTTCCCTTTAAAATAAACATATGTGCTCTACTAATGTAATAAACCAAATTAATAATGCTTTGAAATGCGCCGTTTTAAAGCAGAAAAAGACACTTTAGATACCTTAAGAAATTTTTCCTTATTTTAGCGTTTTCTTGTCAGAGAGAAAAATTAACTGTTAAACAGTTTAAAAGTGCTTTTCTGATATTCTTCCAACCTTTGCTAGGATAGGAAGAATACTCGTATATTATCAATGTGTATATTATTCCTTCCTATCCTCGCATATATTGTTTATGAGGATAGGAAGAAAATATTCTCTGAAGAAATACATATTCCTAGAAAATATTCTCTGTAAAGCGTAGAAATCACAGAAATGTCTATTTCTAAAACCAATGTGCGACTTGATGCGTAACATTCACCTTAGAAAATTTCTATTCTAATAAATTTTTCGAAGATGTTATCTTGAAAGTAGCACAAGATAATACAGAAATGACTTTTTTATACATATTTTTTTATGAACTATTCACATAATATTTTTTCGTTTCCTATTTAGTTTTCCAGTCGCTGATTTCTGATGTAAAATGCAAGGCTAGCTTAAAAATATAAACTATTCTGAATAATATATTAATTTAAAACATTCTAAAGTAATATTTACATTCATATAAAAGAGATAATCTAAACTAGCGTATAAAATCAATTAGAAACACTTCTTGAAAACACCTCGTGAGAATAAATGTATAATCTAATTAAAGTATGAATTTAATAAATATTTAAATGTGTGATAATTTTAAAAGTAATTTATCATAAATCAAATATGTACAATTATGCAATCGGAAAGCAATAGTACAAATAATACAAAATACGTTTACTTACAGTGAAACCAATCTGAGCAGTATTAATTAACCCAGCAATTAATTACAAAACTCTGTCGTGTACTAAGAAGAAAAAAAAAATAATTACTTTTATTTGCAATATAAAATCATCGGTAAAACAGTTTTGGAAGTCTGAAAGTAACTCAAGGAACAGCATAGAGCTAATAAATATTTTAGCAGTTATTTATCTTTAAAGACTTTTCCCATCAAGGATACTTCAGGTTAAATAATTAAACTTAGATGACCTTAGATGAGTACAACGGTTCCAGACAAACTTCAAAGAAAATTCTCAACCGTAAGCATAACAATATTACTGTTTTTCTCTTATAAATGATTCTTGAGTTCACTCGTGACTTGTAATAATTTTTATAACATTTTAATCAAAACACAAGAGAAAAGAATTGTAAGTGAAGTCTCTAGAACGATTGAATGAGGAAGAAAAACATTATAACTCTGATCCGTTGGTTAGAGGTAAACAAGAGGCTTATTAAGTGGACATATAATGAAGAAAAGAAAAGGCATAAAAGTTAGAAGTTTGTTTGAGCTGTGCTCTGCCTTTAGAAGTGATTCTTATTCGGCAGTTCCTGAATAACAAGCGATTTCCTTTAAATTCGAGAACTGATACACAATCAAATGTGTCAAAATACATTTTGAAATTTTCATTTCTTAGTTTATAATAATTTCAGTTTATAAGAATTGTTTTATAAATTAAAGATTATTTGCTTTATCTTATATGTTAAGTCTTATATCTTAAAGATTATTTTAAGATTATTTTATTATTCTTTATCTTATATCTTAAAGATTATTTGCTTTTCAGCATGATTCTTTTGGTTTTGTGACTAATATCTTTATTTTGATTGAGTATCAATTAGTATTTGAATCTAGCAAATAATTCGATGCTTACTTGAAAGTAAGATGAAACACTCTCCCTTATTTTGGTTACTGTTAATTGATGGTAGATTGGTTTATCCTCTTGATAAGTCGATTAATCTGCTATCAATAACAGTAACTGGTTTTTCAATACCTAAAAAGTTTACTTTTGATTTTAGCATTTTTGCGATTTAGTTTTTCCTTTACTGTGCTCAAAGCAAGGAGGACTGAAAATTCTACTATTTCTTTTGACATGAAGAAATGGGTTAGCAGGAGTGAGTGCAACAGTAGACTGCGAGCTCAGGGAGAGTGTAAAAAATCTCAACGCATCCTTTTGGGTGGTCGTTAATTTTTCTTTTCCTTTCTTTCCTTCTTTATTTATATATATATGTATATGGTCATTCGTCTCTACAACTTCTCCCATCATCCCACATCTGGCAACGGCAGCAGCAGTCAGATGATTCTTCAAGCTGCGTGAGAAAATTAAGAGGATTCAGCTAGATGAGGTTTGGCCGATACGTAGGAAGCATCGATGATGGTGTTCGAGGAATACATCGTTTTCTTTGATGAGGAATGCTGCTCTATCTGAACTGAAACTTCCACCTTATTTTTTATTTTACTTCCGTTCATTCTATTCACTGTACATATCATCCTCATGCTTATTATTTCATTATTAAAAAAGCTACTTAACGCCATTATCTTCGTTATTAAGCCTAACCTCATCCTACATACTATATGCCTATATAATTTGATTTTTAACGCTACAAAATTTCGTTCATTAAACTAATAAGCCTTCGACTTAATGTTAAATACAATAGAGCTTGATCAAATTGTAGGAAATATCTGCTTTTATTTGATTATTTTGATGATTAGCTTACAATGCATGTTTTGAAATTATTATTTGCATAATATAATATAAAATATTAAATTACTGAATTCTTAAAAATGGATGTAATTTCTCGGCTATATTTGTTCAAATTATAGTTATACTTTAAAACTAAATCTACTGCGTTTTACAACAAAAGCCTCATTTATCGAGCCAAAAAAGTTACATTTTGGCAGTATTTCATACACATGTAAACTTCTGGTGCTCTGATTTCGTTAACTACTTATGTTGCACGCTTTAAGATTAGTATCTCAGTTTCTGTTGTAAGCTCTTCACAATGAACTAAGTTAGATGAATATTCACATTAGCAACATTTGAAGAGTTTACATCGTACTGCCACAGGATCATAATTTCCCTCCAACTAAGAATGAGCAGGTTTCTGCCTTATGTTAGTAATTAAGCATTACAAGAAGATAATTTATAAAAATGTTTATACTGATCGCAGAAGCAAAGTTTTAAATGTTTTAAAATCTTTTTCAGTTGGATACCAGCAACTAAGTTGGAAATAACTTAATCCTTATCCTAAGTACAAAATCTTTCCAACACATTTTCCTGAATAAATGCTGTACAGTTGTAATGTCGATTTATAGATGCCTCAAGTGAGATTCTGAGATATCGGTAATATAATTGGAAGGAACGAGCATATAATCATTGAGTCGAGAGAAAGTCACAATAAATTTCTCTGATTTGAAAATAGTAATGAATTCAATCTATTTTTCATCAAACTACATCAGTATGTATATTCCAAACCTTAGTGATTCCAAAATTACGGAAAATTGTTTTCTTTAAGAATTAAAAGGGAATGGACCTTCATAGGGTATCTTTAATAAGTGATGTTGGATATCGCATTCCGTCAATGTTTATGCATGCCAGAAACAAGATGCATTCCATTTCGAGAGAAATGGGTTATCGATGATGATGTCGGCTATAATGTCGCTGTTAAAAAAT
This sequence comes from Stegodyphus mimosarum, assembly GCA_000611955.2. NCBI lineage: Eukaryota > Metazoa > Arthropoda > Arachnida > Araneae > Eresidae > Stegodyphus > Stegodyphus mimosarum. The sequence continues at coordinate 431,217 of KK121355.1, read as the reverse complement.
GTGCATATGGATTTTTGTCGAATGGCAAAGACTTTTGTAGAAGCATAGGAATGTTAGTAAAGTGGAATTCTTGCTATGTAATATACCTGATATGAACTATTAGAAACAAATCAAGTCATAATACATTCAAATCATACGTATTTTTCAAGAACCCTCTTGCGACAGTTAGATGAATATTTCAAGGTAGACTGCAGGCTATGAAAAGTGATTTACTGTGATTTGTAACAATTCGGGCATTTTTTAAAAGACAATCTATGCAGAAAGCAGATTCATTATTTCATGCCTCTAAAATGCGTCCATCTCCACTCATTTTCTCAATGGTATCTTGATTCAAATATGTCCATCCCGAGATCCAGAATAAACTCTTTCCTTATAGTAGCTATTAGTTTCAACACAGCAAGATGGGGGTCGAGCTGAATCTCAATATGAAAATTCAGCAATAATGAAAGGAGAAAACCAGTTCATCCTTTTGCATGTACAGGGTGTCTCAAAAGGTCGTTTCCAAACTTAACATCATGGTCTGTCACACCATGCTAAACAGGATTTGCATAGGAACTTGTGTCAGAGAATGCAAACTGCGACCGCTATAAGGCTATGTTCATAGGCTTATGGAGGATTTGAAAGCGTAATCATTTCAGGCGAGGACGTTTCAGGAGAAGAATGAATCAATTTACTTGTAGGGATTTATATTTATTTTAAATAGCCATTTAAATTTAATTTGAAGTTCCTTTCCTATAAGCCTTCCCTCCCCTAATTGTCAGTGACAGAATACTTAAATTTGGCAACGCGCGTAAGGAATGCAAATTCTACCAGTGGGAAAAAAAGTTTAAATATCGAATTCTCGAACGGAAAGTTAGAGAGTCTGGGAAAACGCTGTGCGTGTTGTAGCTGAGCTTAGCAGTTATTGCTGGTTAAACGTAGCGTAACAGCTCTTATTTTGCAGCCACTAAACTCATCAACGCGCTGTTAGGATACAGAATTGTCTGAGCCCTGTAGCGTTATTATAGTACTTGTTAATAGCTTCATTTTTTTAAATTTCATTCTACTGTTTCAGTTATCGCCCAAGCAGAGGCGTAGTGTGTTAGCGTCGAGCTGACGTATTGTAAATAATCTAAATAAAGGGTAGTTTTAACCCTTCTTCCGCTCTGTCACTACTATCCAGATTTCACAAAAAAGATAGACATTAGATTTTACATACTAATTCAAAATTATCCGAGAATCGGCAGAGGCGCAAACGTTGCATGGGCAACACGATCCCCCGACCTGACTTTCTTGGATTTCTACTTGTGAGCATACATGAAGTCCATGGTGTCGGACATGGATGTCGTCTCCAGGCTCGTGGAAGGGGCGGCAGGTGCCCAGCTGATCTATGAATCCATGCGTCGATGTGGGAAGCATGCATTGTGGTGAATGGAAGGAATTTGTAACATCTTCTGTGAACCATGTTCTTTAACAAAAGTCATATTAACACCTCTTTCGATATCGTTTCTTTGTTACCCTCTAAGCTTTCAAACATTGCCCTTTAGCTGTCGCCGCTGGCATGTTTGAATACAAGTTCCTGTGTAAATCGTGTTTCTCGTGGTATGATAGACCAACATGTTAAGTTTAACAACGACCTCTTGAAACAACCTGTATATCGAACATGTACACAGAGACAGTGTAGAAAACAATGCCATAGAAAGAATACGAAAACAATACCAAAAATACAAAATTTCACAAGAAGAAACATGAGCCAATCAATAAAGACTGATCGCTTTATATCTTTAAAATAAATGTAAGCGTGCTGAATCACTATTTATCTATGTTTACAAAACATAATTTGTTCTTTTGATGTTCAGTAATCGTATATGCATTCTCCACAATAGAAATCCACCATTCCTTAAGAGAGAAGATTAAAAAGGGCGGGGAGAAGGAATCCGGAAGAAAATAAAGAAACCGTGAAGAAGCTGAGAGCTGATAATAACCTAAAATTTAGACTTGGGCCGCTTCTGTGGTGATATAGTTGACCTTCCTAGCTAAGATTATAATGCTCATGGACGTCTAATAGATGAGATAAGAATGAACATTGTCAAAATTTCTACGAAACAAAAGAAAAATATTGGAATAATATGTGTGTTGCAATAGCTGAGGCCATCATACTTGCACTGGTAATGGCATCTTTGATTATGTTTACACATCAATAGAATATTTTAATTTTTATAAATATACATCAGTTTATTAAAAATTACCTTGAAAATAACATAGATGTTTTCGATTTCCTAACATATACGCGTCATTACTCCATATAATGGCAAATTATAGATAAATGTTACTTTGTATTCTTCAAATTTTCCATCTTCTCAAGGCGATGAATATTTTATACTGATTTTTTTATTATTTTATTGGATATGATTGATTTTAATTTCTTTTTCCAGAAGAAAATCCCGTAATCACGCATATTTCCCCTACCTGTCTAACTGTAATTAAAACCCAGGAATAAGAAAAAAATTGAAATTAAGATTTGATTGAAAATGGTGCTCTGAATCCAAGATTTCCCGTTCTACTTTTAAAATTCTCTTCACTAATTTTGTTTATGTACTGTTGTGTGCGTATGGGTTCGTAAAGGATTAAATGCGCACAGAACCGATGATAACTTGATAAAATTTATTTTTTCCAAAAGAAACTCTTTACAGCTCTAGAACTTTCCACTTAAATACTCGTACAGCTCTTACAGCATCCCAGAGTACAATCAATAATTACACTGCCAGTTTCAAGAACGTTAAACATAGCTCAGTACAAAGTTCATTTAAAGGCGATGCTCTCCAGGAAATCTCTCAATACTCCGAACTCAACTCTGAAATAAACAACTCAGAACTAGTACTCTCTCAGGGCCTTCATAAATTTCCCCTGGCCGGCCCAAAAACTCTAGCACCTTCCATTTCTCGAAAGTACGAGAAGGCAAATAATATTAAAGTTTGATATAAGGGCCGGATACGATTTCAATTACATATATGGATCAATTACAGTTAGACAGGAACCGAACCAAAATGTCTCCAAATTTTCCAAAAATTTACCGACTTGCCGCCAATTTGGCAACAAAAATTGGTCACCAAAACTTTCTCCAGCTTGGCGATATCTCGCAAATTTAGAGAGATAGCCGTCTATCTCAATTTTAAGTAGACTTGGCCTTGTAACCTTATTTTTTCGAGACAGCTTTGCTTTTTCAACATTTCATTTTATATTACACAAAAGATGCTACAATTCCATACATAATTTCACTAAAATGATTTACATATAATCAAAACTCACTACAGTATGAGCACATTTGTGTTCTGTACTGAATTTTAACATCTTTTAGAAATCACAAAATAGTAATTCAATTTATTTTAACGATTATAAAAATTATCGGTTAAATAACGAAAGGATAGCATGATCACTTATCTAAAAAGTATTCTTAATATACACATGTATACTGTGATGAATTTTTAGGGTTCATATGGAAGATGAGAATGTTGATGGTATGGCATAAAACAGGAAATTCTTCAGTGAATTTGAAATCATGACACTTTCACTGATTATCTCTTTTTAAACATAAAACGTAACATGATAAGCACAACAAAGTAACCCAAATGCCGTGTCAGGGACACCAACTATTGAACACGTTTAGGCTTATATTTTGCATATTTACAGTCTTAAAACTGGTGATATAGAGAGGAAATAAAATTGTGTTAGCTGGACGAAGGCTGGTTTGAAAAGAAAATTCACATTATTTATATTCGAATAAGAATTGTGAATTTTCTTTATCTTTCAGTACATAGTTTTATTTCTTAATATTAGTTGTTGAAAGGTTTGATTTAAATACGATTGGGTAAAAGACTTCACTTTCTTCATTACCATTATGCAAGTATATGCTTAATCTGCTGTATATAAATGTCTTACGATAACTATTAATTTTTGAATGATGCAGTTCAGAAAGTTTTAGTATAAGTAGTTTATTGTTCTAAAGATAGAAATGAAAAATAAGCAAGTTCACAAAGAAATTTTATTCGCTGTAAGCTAAATTTTTATAGGCGCTGTTACAAATTTTAAGACTCATGTAGTCACTATGATTTTAATATAACCGTAAATGTTTAATTTATATTCAGGGGAAGAAACAGTACATTTTCCTTGTATTATCATAATAACTAGATTTAAAACAATGGATTGCTCTTCTTTTTATGTAATGTTTCCCTTGATTCTGATAAAATGTCATTTCTTTGGCTTTCATAGCTGAGTGGTCAAAATAGCTGATCATAGTAGCTGAATTTGGCGTTCGCATTCCAATGGAATAAAATACGCATCAAAATTTTAGCTATTTCAGCATTCTGTTATATGAAACATATAGAAAATTATTATAACTCTTCATTCTAAATTCATATCTAATAAATTCAAATTCGTATCTAATATATAAAACGTACCTGCGGGAATTAAACCAAGTAACATTATCTCTTCTTGGTTAAAAATACTAATTTGTGTCAGTAATTAATGTAGTAAATATTTTGAATTAAAATTACACCAGTTGCCATTGCAAAGAATTAACATAGTGTGTGTCAGGAAATCTTATGTACAGGGTGATCTTTTTTAAAGTGACACCGCTATAACGCTATCTAATAGCCGAAATGGCACCAAACTTGGTATTTAGACTAATCAAGACACGGGAAAAAGGATTACGTGGAAAAAAAATTAGTTCCAAAAATCGCCGCTAGGGCATTTTGTGGCGCTGCTGTAGCTTACAATAAAGAGAATTAGCATAAAAAACGGGTATCAAAGTAAAATGCAAATGTTGTGTGATGACAGCGCGAGTAATAGGAGCTATAAAAGCAAGTAGTAGACAGCTCCGACAAATAATCTTTGCTGAAGTAAACGAGCTCCAGTAGACATGCCACTCACATTACCGGAACGTGCGTTACTGGTGAAGCTGTATTACATGAATCAATGTAATGCATCCGCAGCTCTTCGGGAATTTCGAACCAGAAAAATCGCTGAATGGTCTTAAGAAAATTATTAAGAAGTTCGAGGAAACGGGGTCACTGACCATTCGCGCTGGGAGAGGACGTAAACCAGTATCAGAAGATGTAATAACTGATGTAGCAACTGCAATTGTCGAAGGATCGCACGGAACCATTGCCGGTACTAGCAACGCCCGGGATGTAGCTTGACAATTGAACATTAATTACTCCACGGTATAGAGAGTATAATCCACGGTTTCCAATAACTTGCTGCTTGGATTTTACCCCTACAAAATCAGCCGCTTGCACGAACCGAAACCAAGTGATTATGATAAGCGAGTGACATTCGCTCTATCGTTTCTTGCCAGGGTAGAAATTGATGATGCTTTCCCATGGCACATTCTGTGGGAAGATGAGTGCCATTTTTATCTCAATGGGTCCGTAAACACACAAAATAGCCGAAATTGGGCTTCTGAGCAGCCCCACACAATGCACGAAATCCCATTAAATTCCCCAAAAGTCAGCGTTTGGTGTGGTTTCACAGCCGAATTCGTAATTGGGCCATTCTTTTCTGAGACCGTCACTCCAACAGGACCCCAAACGTGCACCATAAATGCAGAAAGGTACCACGAAATGCCGCAAACGTTTGTTATTCCACAACTTCAGCAAAGAAACCGTCTCCAATAGACAATCTTTACGCAGGATGGTGCTCCGCCACACATAAATAATAAGGTAAAGCAGCTGTTGCAGCAAAACTTCACTGATCTGGTGATAGAGTCATAAGTCGCAGTCGTTCCAGTTGCATGGCCGCCTCATTCCCCTGACCTCACGCCATGCGATTTTTGGCTCTGGGGTTATTTGAAATCTCAAGTTTATGTTGGTGGAGTATCAAATTTGTCTATTCTAAAGGACAACATAACAAAGACAGTGCGAAATATTCCTCGTGATATGTTACATACGGCTGTGGAGAACATTGTGCACAGAATGCACGTGTTATTTCTGAGAATGGTGCTCACATTGAATGTGGTCTAATTCCTCACCGGTGAAGTTAATGTACGGCGATTTTTGGAAATGAAATTTTTTTTCACGGAATCCTTTTCCCCGTGTCTTGATTAGTCTAAATACCAAGTTTGGTGCCATTTCGACTATTAAGTCGCGCTACAGGGCGCTTCAAACACTGTCACTTTAAAAAAGATCACCCTCTATATCTATGTGAATATTTAAAGTATTATTAACTGTTATCTGATTTCTTTTTTGGATTCAATATGCATTCTTAGAAATAAACTTCATTTTATTATTAGAAGATAAAGCCTATAAAGGTGAAAATGTGTGTCCACTGCAACGAACATATTGAAATATAATTTAGCTGTGAAACTACTGAAGTTTAATGATGCAAACGTTATTTGATAAGAACTGAATATATTTAAGAGATGCTACCAGCTCTGATATTTCAAGACTATTAGATATGCATATCTATGAAGATTAAATCACTATTAACTGCCATTATTGTTCTGGTAAAGCATATATGATATTTGGAATTTTCATTGTTCAGTATGCATTCTTAGAAATGAAGTTCATTGTTTTGTTGGAATGTAAAGAAAATAAAACTGGATAACTGTTTTAATGCTTAGTGTAATAGACCTACTGAAATCTAATTTAGCTATAAAACTGCAAATGCTAAATGATGCTAAACATAATTTAAAAAGAACTGAAAGTAAGATATATTATTAGTTATGATATTTCAATACTATCGAAAATGCCTAATAATGAGGCTATTTTAATTACTAATTACCTATTTTAAGGCTATTCGAATTGAATTCAATCAGTTTACTTTTATTTCCAGGAAACAAACCTTCAAATGAATTGTTTGAAAGCGTGTTTATAGTCCTATACATCTAGTTAAATACAATAGAACTTGCATAAACCAAAACTGAACGGATTAATAAAATTTAACTTGAAATAACATTTCAAATTTTACATTTTGACATATTAAAGACTGATTAACTGGAGTTCCACTGATGATTGGACTCGATAAAATTTGTCTTGAACCGACATTTTTTTTAGAAAAAGCATTTAATATTGATTTTCTTACATTGGTAAGTATTTTTAACTGTGAAGTTTGTGCATTTAAAAAAACCTAATGAAATGCAGATTATTATACTTTCATTTATTTCCAAAATCATTAAAAGTACTTTTTCAGAATTTACTGCCTGATTTTATATATTGTATGTATGAATAATTAATAATAATTGTAAATATGCTATGTAGTAAATAATAATTGTAAATATGCATACAAGATCTGTAGGAGTCGTGAATCAACTGATGGCAATTGAAATTGAACTGTTAGTAAGAAATTAATGATAACAAGATGTATTAGTGATGTATCTAATAGGATATATTACTGATGACAGTATATAAAATTAATGGAAACTGCAAGATATATGGTTAAAAAGTATTATACTACTATCGGAATCGAATTCAGAAATGTATGTATGTAGGCATGTATGTATTCATGTATACTTGTGTATACACACACACATATACAGACGGGCATAGGCCCACCAGTGGCCGAGCGGTAAAATATCTAAACACTGAGTTCGAATCCAGGCAAATGGGCTGGCTTCATGGGCGTTTTCGTGATTTTCCCCATTTGTAAAGTGTATACCAGCCAGTTTCCTTTAGAAAGTTCTCCACAAAGGCATCTCTCTCCATAGGAAAATAGCCCGACTGTGCTTTGCAACACTAAAGTAAACTGAAACCCAAACCACACGTGGATACATACATGTCTCTGAATCCTGTCCCGATAACAGAAGAGTACCGGTTAAAATTAGATCATTTAAAGAGAAGAGTTTTGAATTAAAATCTATACTACATATCATTATCTAGTAATAACTACATTGAACTTAAGATCACACTGTAACTATTTAATATGAGTTCAACTAAGCTGTCAATAATGCTTTGTATTTACATTAAGTACTGAAATCAAGATCAGAATGTTATGAATTAGTACTGTTATTCATATAATTGTTTTACATTTAGAAGTCCATTCTATTATCTATAGTTTAATATCCATTCTTAATAAATAAGAATAACACCGTACTAATTATCACATTTTATTTACTTACAAGTTCTATGAATTGCTGTAATTTCCTTTTCCAATATCTTCTTTTACAAAATACTTTCAGTCTATAATTCATTTTTTAAATGTTAATTTCTCTTCATCATAAGTAAAATATATAAAAACACATCATTGATGGAAAACTGAAGAGGAAAAATTATTTAATTAACATGTTAAAAGTATATGTTTCATAAAACAAACATATTGACGTCTATAATACATTTATTAAAACTCGTTTATTTATTATAGTGAAATAATCTAATTTCCAGATTGATAGACAGAGTTTAAAATGCAGAGCCTAAGATATCATGTAACATTTATTTACATAAGAATGACTGCATATACATAATGATCATAAGTATGAATTTAATAATAACACAAGTTATCTTTTACTCAGACATTTCATGCTAACCTTTTTTTATTGCATTAGAGTTTTAAAAATAAGTACTTTTGACGATTTTTATGCCAGTCAGAAATGATTTTTTTCTGGTATACAGAATTAAACTATTTATTTCTGGAAGAGTCATTGAATAATTAAAAAATAATGTTTAGTACTATTACGAATTTAAGAACTCCAAAATATTCTTCTTAAAATTTTTAACGGGCTGCTTTTCATCACATAAAACAAATGAACCAAAATTTAAACTTGTAATATCGAAAAAGTTGCTAACTTAAGCAAGATTATTGTGACTACATAATTACAGCACAAACTAAATGTTATAGTAGATAAAAGAATACAGTGTACTGCCTATAAAATTAATGGTACTTACGTATTAACACAATCACCTTGGCTTAATTTGGATTTAACACATGAAAAGGTAAAAATTTCTCATTGGGTGCACAATATATTAATGGTTTTCACAACTTTTCTCAAACAGATACCCAAATTTATTGATATTTATCATAAGTTGGCTAACATTGCCAAATTATGAAAAGGAAACATACCTTAGCAATTTAAAATATAAATTTAAATTATTAAGTAAGGATTACATAATACATTAAAGAATAAAGCCCTTTCATCTCCATACCTTTCTGTAATTTTTTTGCCCTATTCCTTCCCCAACCGATTTGTTTTTGCTTGAAAAACATTAAAGAATGTGAAAAACATTAAAGAACAGACATAACATCGCACAAACCTCGGCAGCGTGGGCTCTCTACCAAATACATTTCCTAGTTGTTCCCTTTAGAAATTTTTTGGGAAAATTTTGTATTCCTGTAGAATTTTCTCCGTAGTTTCTTTCATTGTTGGCAAATTCCAAAGCGCATATTTTAATATTAAGGCAAAAAATATCAAAATTTGTTTAAAAAAATTGATGGAATGGAATACAACACAAAGAATTTATACGAAAATGGTGACATTTCCCTATTAAAGGATTGTTATGAGCATGGTTACCAGAGTTTGGGCCCATTTTAAAAATTTGACGATTTCTACTGAGGTCGTTGCGAGTAATAAATTAATAACATTGTAATATGAGTTTTCCATGTGCATTTTTACTGTTATGAATATAAAACTTCTATTTGTAATTAAAATCTGAATATGCTTGTAGGGATTTATATTTATTTTAAATAACCAGTTAATTTTAATTTTAGGTTACTTTCCTATAAGCCTTCATTCCCCTAATTGTCAGTGCCAGAATATTCAAATATGGTAGCGCGCGCAAGAAATGCAAATTCTACCAGTGGAAGAATAAGTTAAATATCGACGTTCCAGTAGAGAGAGAGTGTGTGTCCGGGAAATTGCCGTGCATGATTATACGCAAACTTCTGTTTAGCAGTTACTGCTGGTTTGACGTGGCTTAAGCGCTATTATCCTGCTGCCACTAGACTCATCTACACGCTGCAGGCTTCAGTATTATATGAGCCTTGTATTATATTCTACTATTTGTGAACATCTTGAATACTTAAGTTTAATTCTACTGTTTCAGTTACCGCTCAAGTTGAGGCGTAGCATGTTAGCGTCAAGTTGACGCATTGTAAATAAGTTAAAGAGTTTAATAAAGGGCAGTTTTAACCCTTCTTCAGTGCAATCAATATTTCTCAAGATTCTACACAGCAGCAGGACAGTAGAACTTTACATCTGGCTCCCGAACTTCTAATTCGAAACCAGTGGCCAATAATCAGGACAGACAATCATCCCTACAAGAGACAGAAGTCCTAGATCTAATGGTGACAAGCCCATTAGATGGATTTGGCTTTTCAATACAGATGATGCGAGCAGCTATCAAGCCAGCAGTAGTGTTCGACGGTAAAAACTCCGTGACTTCATTGCTAGAATTCCTGAAGACGCACTTTCAGTTGTATCCGGTACCCGAGAAGCAAAAAGTAGCCATAGCCCCTAGTGCCCTACGAGGACAAACAGAGTCTTGGTGGAAAGGGATCGGAAAATTCTTACTCGGGGAAGTCGGAAGCCTCACCTACAATTTTGAGAATTTCAAAGCGGCACTCCTGAAGGCCTTCCCGATCGCGAAGGATCGTGCGAAGCTGGAAGTCGAACTCTACAGCATTTATCAACGGAAAGCTGAACATCTTACCGAGTTTATCCTGTGTAAAGTCAAACTAGTGAATATGCTATATGGATGGAAGCCCGGTAATGAACAGAATTTAAGAAGGGTTATTATCAGCACTTCTACCGACAGCTGGCCTCAGAAAGAAACAAATATAATGGAGAAAAACGTTTTCTTTCCAGGCCGTCAACAAGCAAGAATGAAAACTGTAAAGCCAGGAAGAAGAACGAATTTACACGAATAGAGGGGGCCTGAGAAATTAAGGGTTCAGACCCCCTGTGCATCGCAAAATCCCTCTAAGCTGTATGTAAATACCGTGGTAGTCAAGAATACCCAATTACCTGTAATCCAGGTTCTTTTAAACGACGTACTCGTAGAAGCACTCGTGGACACCGGCACGGAAAGAAATGTTTTAAGCCCAAAATTCTACCATAGAAACTTCCGGAGAATAAGATTGTTTAAAAATTGTAACACAGAAATTATTGCCGCACAAGGGAAAGTTTGTGAATGTGTCGGAAAGCTATCGCTGAACGTGCAGGTAAAAAACGATGTTTTGAAAGTGTTATTTTTTGTTGCTAAAAATTTGCAAAACCATGTCATTTTAGGTACAGAGTTCCTCAAGTCGGCGAACGCCACAATAAACTTCGCGGGAAATTCTATTTTCTTGGATATGGTGCCAAAGGTGGTGGAAGAAGTAAATGTTCCAGACTCGATTTACAACATCTAAAACAAGATGAAAAACCGAAGCTGGAAGCAACTCGTAAGCAGATTTAATACGTTATTTTCTGAAAAGCCAGGGAATACACAAATTGTTACCCATGCGATAGAACTAAAAGCAAGAGAAGGTTTGTAAAGCAAAACCTTACCGTTATGATAAAGAAAAAGAAACAATAATAGAACATCACATAAAACAAATGTTAAGGGATAAAATATTTATTCCCATCAATAGTGAATATGCTAGCCCAGTTCTCCTATGCGGAAAGAGAAATAACTTGCCCCCTTCGGATCCAAAAGCTTATCGTTTTGCGATCGATTACAGAATACTTAATAGCATGACTAAATTTCCTGTTTACCCTTTACCTGTAATAGAAGAAATAATACGGAAAATTAGGTCTACGAAATATATGACCACTCTTGATCTTACTTCAGGCTACTTTCAAATAGCTGTGAAACATGAAGATGTGAATAAAACAGCGTTTATTACAAAATCAGGTACTTATGCATTTTTACGCATGCCGTTTGGACTTTGCGGGGCCCCGTCAACTTTTCAGCGCGCTGTGGACATTATTTTATGTCCCGTCCTAGGAAAATCCACTATCATTTATCTCGATGACATTATCATAACTGGTCATACTATTGAACAACACATGGAAGACTTCCACGAAGTTTTTTCGTTATTAAAAGAAGCAGGTTTAATTATTAATGCCGCAAAATGTAAATTCGCAACTACGAAATTGCGATATTTAGGATACAAAATTTCAGCTAAAGACATCGAAACTGGGGATTCTAATATAAAAGAATTAAAAATTACCCTCCGCCAAATACTGGGAAAAAACTTTCATCCTTTATTGGTATGTACTCATATTATCGTTCGTTTATCCAAAATTTTGCTGATATTGTTGAACCTTTGCTAGTGTTAAAACGAAAGAAATCCAAGTTTGCATGGACAGCGGAGGCAAACACCGTTTTCGAAAAATTGAAAACAGTTCTAATTAATAACCCAGTGTTAAAATTCCCCGAAAGGGGACGAGAACTTGTCGAAGGATCCAGATTTCGGTGATATCTATGCTTATTTAAAGGATCCAGATAATTTTGAACATGTAAATCTTGCTGGAATTAGAAATAGGGCCCTAAATTATGAGATCATAGATAATATGTAGTTCTATACTAAATCAACAAAATTTCCGTGCGTGCTTATACGCAAACTTCCGCTTAGCAGTTACTGCTGGTTAGACGTGGCTTAATCGTTATTATCTTGCTACCACTAGACTCATCTACACGCTGTAGGCTACAGGATTATATGAGCCCTATAGTGTAATTCTACTATTTGTGAACATCTTGAGTTCTTAAGTTTGATTCTACTGTTTCAGTTACCGCCCAAGTTGAGGCTTGGTATGTTAGCGTCAAGTTGACGCATTGTAAAAAAGTTACAGTTTAATAAAGGGCGGTTTTATCCCTTCCTCAGTGCAATCACTACTTCTCATGCTAATTATTGATTTGCCCTCTTATTTAATTTTGATAAATTAGCCACTCTTTATTTTACATCATCAGTAATCTTCAGACTAATTTTAAATTTAGTTTTAGTATGAATTTTTTTTTTCACTGCTTTCTTATGTGTTAAATTACCATCATGTAAAGCAACATCAAAAATAAAACTATTAAAAAATATATGAAAAGCAAACAAATGAAAGAGACAGATATGAAAATTTATCAGTTCAGTTTCATATATATTCTGTAGCACAGTAATACTCCAAAGTTAATTAATAGGTGGGATTAATGAAACGCACAACTTTACGTACTGGATCTGTCAGAAAAGTACATACAGAATTAAACAGATGATATCTATATATTGGTTTCAAAGTTGCATTATTTATTGTACTACGGTATTTGTATAGCATGCCAGTACTCTCACATACATGTGATACATGACAGTGAACCAAAATGGATTTGGAGGACTTTGAGGAAGGTTGTGCAGTACAGGAAATCGGTTAGGCTAGAGGTTCATCATACAAAAAATTATGGCAGAATGTTCAGCAGTCCCTTCAGTCACGTCGACTAATATTGTTCGAATAATTATATACGTAGTGCAGATACTATGCTGTATTAATTTATTTATTATTAATTATTTATTTCGCTATAATTTACAAACAAAATAATCATAAATTATCTTTTTCAGAATTATTCCGATGCTATGTGACCTGAGCATACCGGTTGTGCTGAGTCAATCCAAAGTCTCAGCTACTTGAGTTCTCAATAAGGTAAATTGAGATGTATTCAAAGGATTGTCGAATATTGTCAAAGATAATTGCACTTACGCCATATACAAGTAAAAAGCTAAATAAAATAAATAAATAAATAAAACCGCCATAGCAGTATAAGTTTAGAATTTGCGATGCAGCGTGAAGTGTTAGGTTACATTTTTCTGTTTTTTACTCAAATCGGGACGCTAGTACCAAATGGGATAATAGTTTCGAAACGGCATTTAGCACTCATTCACTATAAACGGCATGCCGCCAACCAGTATAGTGGTTATCGTCACTAACTGCCGTGCCGAAGGGCCGGGGTTTGAATCCCGGAGAAGGGATGGATGTTTGTATAGTGTCAGTGCGGCGTAGCGGCATTCTAAATATGCGGCGAGCCGAAAGTCCTCTCGTGTGGTTTAGGGGAAGAGAAGAGGGGGAGACCCTCGGACCAGTCCCCTCAGGGTGTGCTGTCCATCAAAATTGTGGCGGAATTGAGCTAAGTCGCACTGTCACCTGTAAAGTACTTTAGGCTGTTGCCAATGGCAGGCGTATCTTGCTCTGCTTGCCACGAGGAATTTCGTGGCCTTGGTCTGATGTTACTGTCAGACAATTAAGCATAAGTAACAACAATAACAAAAACGACGTATCACTTTTCAAACTGTTGCCATCAAATATTTAGCTCTGTATTATATTTAAAGAAATTAAATGATGAAGAATCTGCATGAAGATATGCTCGTTTCTCGCATTGCGAAGAAAACAACGGTACCTAGAGCCATCAAATTTTCGATAATGTAGTCCTCCACCCGAACACGGGCACCTGGAAGCCGAATTTTGAATTTGTTTTATTATCTATTTCATGTTTTGTAAACCTTTTACGAATTTCTGGTTAATAAAGTCAACGATTCCAAAGCGAAGAATGTCAACACTGTATGGAAAAAAAATATCTCCAACACACGGAACTGTCCCTCAGAAATTCTAAAAACATGCTATTTTTTAATATTTTGACATTTAGCTATTAAATCGAATTCTATGTGACATAAGCGCCAAGAACCTGATATTTAATAAATTAGGTAACTAGTAGTTTAGTAATAGATTAACTATAGTTATTATTAATTTATAAGTAAACACGCAAAATATTAATAATAAAGAAAATAATATATGAAGCTTATTTTAATTAGATAAATAAATTTACAAGTGTTGGCGCAAGATTTTGCTGAGTTACAATGCAAAATATAGCCCTATTCATCTTTTATTAGTCTAAATTATTTGCTGTGACTGATCGCCCAGTTTTAAAGCCGCTAAACAATGATACTGCGCCTTAGACTGTAACTTTGATGTTTGAATGAGTTGGCTGCGCAAAGTTTCCTAATGTTGTTTGCCGTGAAGAAATAATCTAAATTATGCTTTAATTCTATATTAAACACCAGTGTAATTTTGAAATGTTTTATATTTTCAGTGCATTAACAGCAATTGCGTTATTTTTGTATGACTGACTGATTGAGTTTAGAATATACTTCTTACGATTCCCTTATTTATAAATAGCATTAGGAGCATGAGCATAAATAGCATGTGATAAAACTAGCAATAAGAAGGCTTAAGAGATACTAATAAAGGATATATTTAAAACTTTTTTCATTAATTTTATATTCATAATTCATACTTACTTACAAATGATCAGGAATAATCCCAGTGAAAAGAAATTGAATCTTGAAAATTACGATGAAATTCAAGATCCTGAAAAGAAAAACTGTTTACGGAATTACTTTTGCTTTCAACTTTACTGCGAATATTCAATGTCTTAACACTGTATCTCTCTTGCACTCTTCTGGTTTTACTGCCCTATCAAGGATTCTTGATTAGTAGAGGCCTCGACTACTGGAGGGTTTGCTAAGATCATTGCACTATCCGTTGCTTCGAGCTATAGATCAAGGGTAATAGGCAACATCGTCGCTGTCAAAAATAAGCAATCCATCTGATGTTCAAATGAAAATATAGATGAAGACCGGACTACTAGATAAAATAATATTCCTCTGAGATAACACAACCAGACCAGACTTTCCCTCACTCATCGTGCATATAAATAATGTATATTCAAAAAAAGTTCAATTTTAAATTCTACCATATTATTAGTCCAAAGCGGCAATTTGCCCAGAAGGACTATTAATTTCGTTTTGGCGTTTTGCGTTGATTCGCTATAAGCATTTTCTTTTCAAATTGTTGCCTCCAAATATTATCTCCCTATATTATATTTAAAGAAATTGAGTAATGAAGAATCTGCATAAATGTATGTATGTTTCTCGCATTATGATAAAACAACGGTACCTAGAGCCATCCAATTTTGAATAACGTAATCCTCCTGCGAATGTGGCCATCTGGAAGCCCAAATTTGAAATTTGGAGTTTGTTTTATAATCGGTTTCATATTTTGTAAAACTTTAACGAATATTTGATTAGCAAACTCAAGGATTTCAAAGCGAGCAATGGCAACGTTGTACAGAAAAAACATTTTTATCTCCAGTATGCGAAACTGTGTATCGGAAATTCTAAAGGTATGCTCATTTTAAAATTATTTTTCGAGGTTGCTCTTGAACTGAATTGTATGATTTAAGTGCGAAGAACTTGATATTTAATAAATAAAGGTAACATACAAAATGTTAAAAAAAACACCCCTTTGGACGCAATTTAAAATCTGAAGCCTTTCAGATATTTTTTATCTTATCAATTTACTTCATGTTCAGTTTTAGATCTATATTTACAAGTGAATCATCAATCACTATGAACAACATTTTCTTCTTGTAGTGTCTTTTGGTTTCAAAACTTTCGTTTCATTCACTCGTCATGGAGTTTTATATGCATTTAAGCTTTTCTATTGTCCTTTAAAATCATTCCTCAAATCAAACTCAATCGAATAATTATTTTATTTGCGAAACATTCTTTTTCGTTATATTTAGTTGGAAAATACACTTTCTTTATGAAATCAGTACACTCGAATACGAATCCTGTTGCTGTAAAAAATGGAAACAGAAAAGTGATCTGGTTAAAGTGAAGCAAGAGTAGATTTAAGACACTTTAAAGATTTCATAGCTCTGTCATGAAAAAATAAAAGTATTTTTTTGCAGAAAGTAAATGGAACACGTGCTGTGCATAGGCGACATAATTTAATATGTCAAAAATTTCTGATGTGTATCTTTGAAAACATTCAAAAACTAAAATTCACATTTAAAATGTTTTAAATTTCAGTAGCCACATTTCAAGTGTATATTTACCACACGTGACTAGAGGTGACTGCCTTATACAGCGCAGGCGTTTTTTGTGAACACGACAGAAAGAAGTGGCGGGACACCATAATTTCACCATTGATTGTACAGGTATATTCCCAAATTACCTTACTGTTCCGCTTTAATTTTTAAGGAGAAAGCCCAGGAAGGTGGATTCTAGAGTCTCCCGCATCTCTTATTTTACCACAAAACTACTCGAGAGAACTTTAGGCTCTCCAATATTATAAGTGCCCACATGTTACATAGACACAATACACTTACAAACATCTGCACCTTCTCCGAGATTCGAGTCCAGGCATATCCTTACTGCATCGCTAACTTCTGTATCAGGGTGGCAAGTAACGTTCACGTTAAAAAAAAAGTAGCAAAAACTTATTTCTTAATAAAGTTTAAGTTTAGAGTGATACACAAAACACACGAAAATCAGTTCTGCGATTTCCGTAAGTAATATAATTTAGGTATAGTTCCCTTTGAAACCTAGGCAGAGCATATTACTTTCACATAGAATCTTAAACCTACTCGCTTAGAAACTAGCATTAAGTTTTCTGTTGCTTATGCTCACTTACCTGACGAAGTCAGCCCAAGCCCACGAAATTCCTCGTGACAAAGATCGCGACATTACGCTTGTCGTTGGCAACAGCCTTGATATAGTCACTGCCAAATCGCACAGTCACCTAGGTGCTGTTTGGCTCAGTTCCGCCCCAATTTTGAAGGAGAGCACCCCGGGGGGGGAGACGGGTCCAAGGATCTCCCTGCCCTCTCCCCTTCCATCAAACCACACGAGAGGACTTTCGGCTCGCCGCATATTTAGAGTGCCGCCATGCAACACCGACAATATACATTTACAAACATCCATGCCTTCTCCGGGATTCAAACTCGGGCCAACGGCAGGCAGCGATGCTAACCACTATACCGGTTGGGCGACTATTAAGTTTTCTAGAGACAAGAAACGTAAAAAATCAATCGTGCCATCACTGGAATTCGATCCATGAATTTTCCTGTTCTGACTGAAGATACTGAAAACTTGAATCACAGCAGTATGCATGAGAAAATACGATAATTCTTTACATCCTTCCTCACTTAAAAGGCGAATGGGAATGGGCAGAAGACCCACTCCACCAAATCTAGGCTAGTTTTTCCACCATACTGTTTTAGTTCAGGCGCCACCGAAGAGACTATTTGATGCTTCGGAGTCCGAAAACATGAAATTTGCTTGATGAGATTACAACTATGAATCCTTCAGTGGTAGATATGCGAATCATTTATATCACAACAGCACTCGTAGGGGGTATGAGTTAACTTTTTTCACTGATAATAAATAATATAAGGAACCCAAAGGCCGCTTATATCTTTATACGAAAAATCTTAGTTTTTATCCTTCCGTAGATCACAAATGATTACCTACGAATTTTTCCGTACGAGTATGTGTGTGTGTGTGGGGTGTGAATAGCATCCTTTAACAAATCCCCAATCTGAGCACTGAGATTCAGATTCACATTTCAAGCAAGTTCGTTGTAGTGACATCAGTACTCCGAGTAAAGTATTAAGAAACAGACAAATAAATTTGACACTATTGAGTAAAAAAATGGGATTCTTGGCTATATGTACAGTGTGATTATGCATATGTTATTAATCCAAATACGCGGACTATTAGATTTATGTTTACTGTACACTTGTCGTCCATTTGGACTGCAGCAGCTATTGTAACAAATAGTGTTAAAAGTTTCGTTTATCTGCAAATTTTTTATCATAATTCACAAATACCAGATATGAACTCTCATCGTTAAGTCACGAGTTTAAAAATTATAAATAAATTGTAGGGATTTATATTTGTTTTAAATAATCAGTTTAATTTAATTTGAAGTTTCTTTCCTATAAGCCTTCATTCCCCTAACTGTCAATGCCAGAATATTTAAATTTGGTAGCGAGCGTAAGGAATGCAAATTCTACCAGTGGGAGAAAAAGTTTAAATATCGAGGGAAAGTTAAGAGAGTGTGGGAAAACTCTGTGCTTGTTGTAGCGTGAGCTTCGGCTTAGCATTTATTGCTGGTTAAACGTGGCGTCCACTAGATTTTCAACGCTCTGTTAGGAAGCAGGATAGTCTGTAACCTGTAGCGTAATTCTACTACTTGTTAATCTTCAAATTTTGAGTTTAGTTCTTACTGATTTCATTTACCTCCCAAGCAGAGGAGTAGTTTGTTAGCGTCGAGTTGATGCATTGTAAATAATTAAAGAGTGTAATAAAGGATACTTTTAACCCATCTTTTTGTGCAGTCACTACTCTCCAGTTTCCACACAAAAGTTAGACAAGTATACCTTACAAAAATAAATAAAAAAATAAAAACTAAAACAACAAGAGTCATTGTATAAGTACTTTACAATAAAGGACTTACAAACATTAACGAAGAGAAGAAAAGGTGATCTAAATCTGGCTATAGTAGAAGAAAATGTTGGAAAAGAAAACAAAAATAAAGACGAGCAAAAGCACGAAACAATGCGAATTGCCAAAACACTAGGTAAATCAACTCAGGAGTATCAAAAGCATCTATACATGAAGGAAACAAAATTCGAAGAAAATCTAGATCAAAGTACGACAGAGAGCAAAAAGGAAAACAAAAGCGAATAAAAAGAAAAAATTCCAAAACTATGGATGCATCTATTTGGCCAACACATTTTATTCCTGTTAATCAACCTTTAATAATTAAGAACAAGACGCTATCAGACACATCTTAGTGAATACATCGAAAGTAAAGGTTCTAGAAGCTGGAAAAAATTATCAGATCTTTATAAAAAGACATATTTTATCAAAAAAAAAAGCAAACGGGAAGAAAATTGAAAGAAAATATTTGCGTGCAGTAGTAATGGTAATCGGATTTATTATTATTATAAGTAAATATTTTTTTCTATTAAGATATTTTTTACTGAAGCTTTAGGAGGCTGGAATAATATATTAAGATTTGAACAATAAGAATTACTCAGTGAAACGCAAGAGTTACACAGTAAAATTCATTGCAGAAAACTCTATACTCTGTCCTACTGGTACAAACATTGAAATTTTGCATTTGGAAAGACAGGTAAACATCGGAGAAAGGTATTTAAAAGCGGTTTTGCAACTAGGAAGCTTCATTCGAATATTCAATTTTGCACTTCGGATGTCTATACGGATCCTTTGTATTTCAAAGCTCCTGGTTTTGTGCAGACGGTCAGGCAAGAGGCAAGTTACCTCTCAGTGTTTCGATTAAAAAGTAACTACGAAGTCAGATGAAAGATTGAAGCAAACTTACTATTAGAAATTCACCCTAAGAATTAAGATGACTTATGCAAATTAAAGAGCGCTGCTTCTTGCGGGGTTTAATCAGTCCATAAGAGTCAAATTAAAACTTAAGCAATTAAGATATAAAATTCACAAATCCTTTGAAGCTTTCGTTCATGCCTTCTAATAACGCAAGCAAACAAGGCTAACAAAAGCGTAAAACCGCCCATGCGTAAAGCTAGGTGAAATTGGTCCGGAGCAGTCAGCACTCGCTGCCAAAAGCTCTCTTTTAATTTCAAGAATTTTGTTCTTATATACGTTAATTACATTATTTCCTGTTAGGAGCCAACGAAAGTTGAGATAATAGTGATGGGTCGGTTTATTAACTGAATTTAATGCAAACTAAGTTAAAGCTGGAATTTCTAGCTGAATTTAATGAATTTTTAGCATTTCATATATTAAAATATGCTAAAAATAAAATAGAAATGTAAATAATTTATTATCGACAACATAAGATGAAGTAATTGAAATTAGTATTGAAATAAATAATGAAATCCTTTTAAAAACGGATGTTAAGAAATTAAAGCACAATGTCATAATTTTAGGTTCCGCACCTGCATATTGATCAGTTTGCTAGCTATTATTAATCAGTTATTAAATTAGTATTTTTTTAAACTGAAGTTAGAAAAATCAAAATATTATGACATAATTCCTAATTCCATATCTGACATAATGCATATTGATCAGCTTTCTATGACGCTATTTATTAAGTATTAATCCATGCATGGAGCTGTCTTTGGTTTTTTTTTATATATTCGTAATGCTGGACCAGCTAGTATTAAAGACTGTAAAGCTAAAAGTTGCGGAAGTTCAGAAATGTGTGCAATTTCAGTCAGTACACTGAAATTGCTTATTTATTATAAGAACATTCTCTTAATTTATTTGGAAATTTCTCTTCTTAATGTTGCTTGTATGTTGTTTTTTATTTTACAAAATCGAAACTTTGTTCATATTTTATGTGTCATCCAGCCGGTAAAATGCTTTCGATTCAAAATTTGTCAATTTTCTCCACTCTTAACAGGTTAAATGGTATTAGATGGTCATGCGATGGCTACGCAATAAATGTAATCTAAAATGGGTATAGCGAAATATGAAGTGCTTTGCTTTCGTCCTGCGAAATGAAACACAAAAGCTTCCAATTCAAGCTGGAGGAAAGCACATTGAGGGGAAAAATAACAAAATTGGAGTTTGTTCTAGTAACGATTATTTGAGACAATATACTGAAAAGGATGAATCCACCCAACAAATGCATACAAGATCACAGAGAAACTTTAACGACTTGTACAATTTTTCTACAACGTTTATCGAAGTACTTATATTATTTAAAGGCTAAGCATATATAACGAAATTAGAAATGAGGCACTAGCAATACCGAACATTACATTTTGTGCCAATACCTAAGAAAAATCCAGTATATAGAAACAAGGTGTTTAACGAAAAACAAACACAAAGAGATATAAATTTAATTAGTCGATCAGCTTATGAAATAAATACGTTTAATGTCATTTCGGACATAATTGAAGCAAAAGTTATTCGAAATTATTGACGAAAAGCTACTATATTTTGTGTTCTAAAGGGATGACGCCAATGGCATATAACGCCAACTGGCGGCCACTGACTGAGTTTTTGAGTGTGTTCTGAGACGCCGCCGAGAGACGAGCGGCCCTTTGAGTAATTAAAGAATTTTCATACAGTCCATTATTGAGTTCTTGTGTAAAGTGATTTATTTTAATTATGAGTGTACTAAGTTATTGACGAGCCCATTTGTAGTACGTCTGGACCGAAGATCTATGGATTAAGAGTCATCGACAAGTAACGAGTAAGTCAGCAGTTTCGATTTAAAAATAAGGTGCCATTTTATCATTGAGATACTGTATAACAGTTTTGAGAAAATATTTATAGTATTTACGTACTGTGTTAAGAGTATTTTGAGAACAATTACTTTATTATGTTGTGTTATTTTATTAAGAGTATAATGTTGATAAAAGGTGCACTCAAAGAAGATTTAAAGCTACTAGCTTTAGAACTAAATATAGAATTAAGTGAAAAGATAACTGTTGCAGATTTAAATCTAGCGATTAAGAGTAGTGAATCTTTTAAATCTGATCCAGATTCGGTCACAGATTTAGGTAATTGCATAGTGGAGCATCGTAAATCTGAAGAAGCTAAAGTATTACAGTTAGAACAAATAAAATTGGAGAGATGTAAAACAGAACTGGAAATTGCTGGATTACGAGCTGAAAGCAAAATTGATAATAATGATCAAAACGAAACAAAAATTCCGATTCCATTAGATTCCCATATTAAAAATATAAGAACTCTAACGTTGAAGGTTCCAAGTAAACCTGAAAACTGGAGTTATTTTTTCTCTTCTCTAGAAAGAGCTTTCACGGCAAAAAATGCGCTGAGAAATCTAAAGCGGAAATATTGTTAAACTTGTTAGGGAAACGGACTTCGAACATTATAGTGTATATAAGGGATGAGAAAATGAGGGACTATGAAAAAGTAAAGGCTATTTTTCTATAAGAATTCGAACCTACACCACAAATTGCTTTAGAGAATTTTAAAAAGGCTCAACGCCTAAATGAGTCCCATATACAATTCGTGTCGCGATTAATGACAAATTTTGAATATTACTTAAAGTTGAGGAAAGTATCTGATTTTGAAACTTTGAAGCAGTTAATAATATCAGACAAATTGTTTGAGACATTAGACCGATAAACGTCAGCCCATATTTCTCTAAGGCTAGCTGAAAGTTGGTTTTCGCCTCAACAAATGGCAAAGGAAGTAAATTTATTTTTCACATCTCTTGGAAACTCCTTTACCGAAAGTATGAATAGCTTTCAAAAATCTCGCAACAGTTATAAAACAAAAATGTTTGAAAGGTATTCTTTGCCGATGTAAAAAGCTTAAAGTGTGTTTGTTCTTTGTGAGGAAAATCATTCCTTGGCAAAATTCCCAAATTACAAATTACTTGAAACTACCGGTGAATGATCGAGGTGAAATAGCTTAAAGTAATAAGTTGTGCTTTAATTGCCTAGCATTAAATCATCCTGTTAAAAACTGCAAATCAAAAGTTTCGTGTTCTGTATGTAGGAAAAGATATCACGTGAAGCTCCATTTTCCGGTAGAAAATAAATCTTCTAAAGTGAATGAAAAAATTAGAAACGAAACAGCAAGTAGTTCCAGTGTACTCTTCTCCGTAGCGCCAGACTTTCTGGCTAACAGCGGAAATGCCCTACTTACAGCGACAAGTGTAAACAAATCAAAACGTGTTCTTTTAAGCACCGCGATCTGCTTTATTAATGATAATGATGATATGGGTAAGTTACATCCAGTCAAAACATTGCTTGATGTCGGCAGTACTTCCTCTTTTATAAGCAAAGAATGTGCAAATAGATCCCAATTAAAGACAGATAAAGTAAACATCGCAATTTCCAGATTTAATGATTCCTTGTTTAAAATTCGAGCGAGAGTTTCGGCATGCATTAGCAATAAAGATAAAAGTTATGTGAGACATTTAGACCTATCAGTAGTACCAAAAATCACTTAAAATTTGAATCCTTCAAGGAAAATTGTTATTAAAACGCAAACATTTTGTAACATAAAATTAGCCGATGAGAATTTTAATGCTCCAGAACGTATAGCGATGCTTTTAGAAGCTGAAGTTTTCTTTGAAATATTAAAGTCTGAACAGATTCGTTACGAAAATTCGAGTCTTACTTTGCAAAACAGCGTATTTGGGTTTACTGTGTCAGAAAGCGTTAAATCAGAAAAACAGAACCAGGTTCATTGCGGGTTAATGAAAACAACGGAGGACTTAGAACAAACAATGAGAAAATTTTTGGAAATAGAGAATGTTGAAACAGCCGTTCCAAAAAAATGAAGAAACAAATTTGTGAAGAGCATTTTCTCAAAAACTATTCTAGACTGAAATCGGAAAATAAGTATGTATGCCATTAACATATCATTAAAGAAAGACCCATCGTGTCTTGGTGAATCTAAGAAAAATGCTGAAAAATGTTTAAATTCTCTGTGGAATCGCTTAGGTAAAGAGCCTGAATTTTGTGAACTGTATAAAACTTTTATGAAAGAGTATTTAAGTATGGGTCATATGAAAGAAGTAATCGAATCTGAAGAACCAGATATAAAATATTATATTCCGCATCATTATGTGTTTCGTCCAGAATCAAATAGTACACCCTTGAGAGTTGTAATTAATGTAAGTGCATTAACTTCTACTGGAAAACCATTAAATTGTTTACAGTTTAACGAAGGTACAATTCAGGATGATTTGTTGAACATTATGCTGAGATTCAGGAACATCAGTTTGCCTTTCTAGCAGACATAAAGAAAATGTATCGGATGACACTGATGGATCCTAGCCAACAAGATTATTGAGAATTTTATTTAAAGCGGAAATGCATGACCCAGTAAAGGTGTATAAATTATGTACTATAACGTATGGCACAACTAGTGCGCCGTTTTGGCAACAAGATCAGTGCAGCAGTTAGCCAAAGATGAAGGCAATGATTTTCCATTAGCATATTCTGTGTTGTTACAAGATGTCTACATGGGCGACGTCCTAACAGGAGCTAATAGTTTAGGTAAGTCTAAAGACATTCAACAACAGCTTATATCTTCGTTAGGTAGAAGAGGCATGGAGCTTCACAAATGATCAGCGAATAATCAATTCCTTATGTGCGATGAGATTTCAGAATCTGATTATTCATTCACTAATGATACTACTAAAACTTTAGGTATACTTTGGAAACCAGTAGCAGATTGTTTTGGGTTTAATTTGATTATAGACCAAAGTGAAGTATATACAAAGCGAGCTGTGTTATCTCAAATAGCAAGAATATTTGATCCCTTAGGTCTGATAGGTTCAGTCATTACAAAGGCTAAAGAGTTTTTACAAAATATATGGCTGTTAAATTTAAATTGGTGTGATACTCTTCCTTTAAAGAAAATGCTGAGTGGAAAAGCTTTCTTAATTCCTTAAAGACCGTAAACCTTATCGGTGTCCCGAGATGGGTTCTGAATGAGCAATCTGTGAGTGTGGAGTTACACGGATTTGCTGACGCTTCGGAAGTGACATATGGAGCGGTCATCTATGTGAAATCTATTAATTCTCATGGTGTCTCTGAAGTTAAACTTCTCATTAGTAAATCCAGGGTAGCGCCTCTAAAGTGGATATCTATACCGTGTATCGAACTCTGTGCTGCTGTACTATTAGTTAAATTGATGAGAAGAGTCTTAAGTGCATTAAAATTAGAGGTTTCTAAAGCATTTTTCTGAACAGATACCAACATTGTACTGGCAAGGTTAAGAAAGGAGTGCAAAGATCTCAAAACTTTTGTTGCTAATAGAATATCAATCATACAAAATTTATCAATGGTTGAACAGTGGCATCACGTTCCATCTAAACAGAACCCTGCGGATCTCATAGCAAGAAGTGCTGGTCCGATCAAACGTCAACTGTGTGAACTGTGGTGGTGTGGCCCCCCATTTCTTCTACAACCTGTGATGACTGAGTGCCAAGATGTAATGTCTGAGGAGAATGAAGAACGTGGATTAAACCCACCAGTTAAATAATTAAAAAGGATGAAATTAAGGAAAAACCACGATTACTGAAAAAGTTACGTGCAGAATTTTATGAACAAACATATACAACCCACAATATACAACACATAGCAAGGTATCAAATAACATAAAGAGAAATTACCAGACAACTGCGGTAGTATAGAAATTAGCCCATGTATAAAACGAACAAATCAAAGGTGTCAGTTTGCT
>KK121355.1:380406-399863 GCA_000611955.2 Stegodyphus mimosarum | reverse complement strand
AAATCAGACAAATTAAATAGTTTAGAAGTATTTTCAAAATGCTCGATCCAACGAAAAACATTTTCATGCGATTCTGCACTAAACTTCGTAATTGTGCTTTCGATATCAGAATAATTAATATTAACATTCTGAATTATAGAATTTCCATTAATAACATTTTTACAAGCATAATCACACTGTATAGAAGAATTTTTCTTATCGAAAATATTGCGCTGCATTGAAAAATCGTTTGGTATTCTTTCTACTTCTGTTTCCGATTCATCCGAGCTAGACGTAACGGCGCCATTTATATTTTCAGCTAATGTTTCAATATTGCATAATAAAGATAGAATTCTTTTTGCTAGCTCTGATTTATCGCCTTCGAATGAAATGCTTAGGATATTAGAAATTGTAACTAGCTCATTAAATGAAAAACTTTCTTCTACATGTTTTAATTTCTTTTGAAATTCGTCACTATCTAAAGCAAAATCAAATCCAGAAAAGTTCCTAATTCTCTTTCGGTTTGACCGATCTCCATCAGAATCAAAAATAAATCTATGTAAAGTTCTAATCTTATCTGCTTTACAATTCTTCAATGCAACGTAGATTTTTTTAATGTCACTTAAAATCATTTTAAAATATGAAAACAAAATTACATACCTTCAAGCTTCGAATAGTCATTCAATTGGTAATCCAGCTAGTTAATTATGGCGTTCTATATCAGCATCAATGTAGATTTTCAATAATTGCTTGAAGCATTCCTTAATCCCACTTCTGATAAATTGTGGGGTAATACCTTTTTTAAAAAGACATCTAAGAAACTTCTTGAAAGGACAGCACATTTAATTACATTTAAAGTATTTACATTTCTTACAAATAAGTTTATGTAAATTTAGTTCGCTTCTATGATGCACTTTTGTTTACGTCTTTAAATCTAGCGTCGTTATTCATTCAATACGTCTCGAGGCCAACTGCCACATTACATGGAATTCCGTTCCCTCATCCAAGTCAGCGCCATCTGTCGTTCAACATAGGCACCACATATATATATATTTATATATACTTTCGGGGCGGCCGATTCCATTCAAAAAGAGAGGTGCAGGCCTGTATGTTATAGCAGCCCTATATACAAAATTGCAACTTTCTGAGACTACTTTTTTTGAGTTATGCGAGATACATACGTACGTACAAAGGCCACAAAAAAAATCTCTTCTGAATCCAATTTAAATCAGTTTTATAATTTGGTTCAGGAAAAAAAGTCTTTTTATTCTGTTCTTACTTACAGGTGTCACGCAAAAACATCGTTAAATTGTATTCGATAGCGGTGAAAATGGATATTTCGTCGAAATATGGTACCGGGATTTTCCGTGATTACAATAATTACTTTGCTTCGTACAAGGAAGTAAACATTCAATGGAACAGGAAAGGCAAGGAGCTGTTGCAATGTTTGTTATAAAAAATATACGATTGCCTAAACCCTGTAATGTACCATTTCAGTTTTTTAGGGGATAATTAATAATTGTGATTATTAAATATACTATTAGTTTGGTATATTTTGTCAGTATAAAAGAAAACGTTTAATCAGTTATTACACAGTGACTGTACTGTCTACTTTTAATAAAACTTTTAAATGAAAAGGTCATTTTTGGCAATGTGTGCTATGCAATGTCTCTTCTCAAGTAGAAGCTTTTCAGATCTCTCAGAAATAATGAAATGTTGTGCTTTCTCTAACACGTTTAGTTCCGAGTATAACCGCAGCATTTTTCTTAAAATAAAATCAAGCCAATTTTGATATTTCTACGCCAAACTTACCATACTGGCACATGCTACTTGTGCAAGAATTTTTCCTGATAATTACCTGGCCTTTTTAAATCAAGAAAAACTTTGTTTGCAATACATATATCCTTTCAAATGAATATATTTTTCAGCAGAAATACAAATATTCAGCATGAACGCTGAAATGTAGAATATGATTAATATTGAAGAACGCTAACTCACAACTCTGGCTTATTTTCATGTATTTAAAAAATGTTCTAATTTGCGTGGAAAACTCCTAATTATCTTGAATATTCATCTCAGAGAGATTTATGAATGTTTGCCTCAGATTTCTCTGGAGATTGCATGCTTGTTCAAAGAGCACTCTGATTTGAAATTTTTATCACAATGACTGTACGGTATAGCTGTTGTGCTTTTCTTGTTCGAGAAGCTTTATTTAAACGCTGTTAAATATAACCGTATTAGTGAGAGGTGACTTCCAAAGATGCTGACGAAATTCATTTGTAACTTATAAATATATTTTATCCATCTCAGCGGCTTGAATTCGATCCTGGCGAGTGGGCTAGCTAAATGAGGTTTTCATATTTCTCCTCAAGTGTGACTTAAATACGATACAGTTTCCTTTGTAAAACCCTTCACAAAGGTCTATCTCTCTAAGCAACCCTCCTGCGTTCTACTTTAATTAATTTAAAGTAATCTAACTACATGAAATGAAACTAATACTCAACAATATAACTCGCTCACGCGTTATTAAAATCATTTTATATCAACTAAGTTTTCACTTGAATAAACAAATTTCAATATTTTCATGTAAATGAGGGCACTCATGCATATCATTGGTTGGTGACTTTTGGCACTCATATATTGTATATAAAAGAGCATTATTTACATTCTTATAAAAATGTGAATTAGGTATAAAATACTAAAACCTGTATCTCATAAAGTTACCCATTCTTTATAAATGTAAGATGTAACAAAAGCATTGAATATGAAAGTCTGAATGAACTTTAAATTTCTAAAAATAGAAAGTTTACTAAAAATTGCAATTTACTTGTTGAAAAGAAAATATTTGTTTACATGTGAATACATTACCCTGACAATAGATGATATAAAGAGAACCACTATATTAAAATGAATAACAAGAATAAAGTACATTAAAAATATAAAAACGCTGTCTTTTAGAAATCATCTGTAATTGTCGAACTCATAGAAAACGCCTTCTTAGAAAACGTTGCTGTTCTTTATAATAATAAAAAATTTGACAAGGCAGTGTTTTAAACATATTTTCGTTTTTGTTAATATACATTTCTCAACATGGTCATGTGAATCAGGAAAAACAGAAGTTTCATCCCGTTTAAATACATGTCATACTTCCTTAAAGTAAAGCGATAGCGAGTAAACAAATACTTTAAATGCTATGATTGCAAATTGATTTTAGAATACACTTCCTTGATAGCTTGAGGACGGATACCGCGGCATTTAGATCCTGTACTTCAAGAAAGAGTTAAACAGTTACTTAAAATGCCTTACATAAAAAGTAATAATTAGCTTGTTGTCAGTAATTTCAAATCTAGCATGCAACAATAAATTATTAATTTATATTTAATATAAAAGAATTTATATTTCAAGTACCTAAATATTTTAAGGTTATGATTGCAGTAATCACAGTTTTAAAATATTTAAGCACTTAAAAGATAACTCAAACTATACAAACGCAAAAACATTTCGAAACGATGTAAAAAATTCAGCTACAGATTGCGGATTAAATTTATAAGAAAAAATAATAGGAAAATTTAAAGTCTGATGAAATTGGAATGAATTCTAGATAACTGGTTTTTAAACCACTTTCATGCATACCATAAACCTTGGCCTATATCAAGTTATAAAGTAGTTTAATTATTTTTAACTAAAAAGGAGCAGTAAAATTAAATTACTATTTTCATCTTTAATTTAATTTTTGCGTTTCTTTGTAAGATCTGGTCTTCTTGGCTGTCATAAATTTAAGGTGATCTTACTAGGTAACCTGGCGACTTTTCGTACAAGCATAAATAATACCAGCACAGAAAAAGGGTAAAATAAACCCCATATTTTTAGTTAACTCTTTAACACCAATACACGTATTTCGTGTTTGCAATAACACCAACGACTTGCGGTGGAACATATGAATAATTTAACAATAAATTCAAAGATGAATAGTAGTGCTGAACTAACAATTTAGTTTAAGGCTAACTAGGCTGACTGAACAACCTAACTGGCGATATACCTAATAAATGGTCAAAAGGCGCATCAGCAACTCAGGGTAACAGCCCCAAGAACAAAATAGTAACTTCCGCTGGCTAGCAAAATCACGATCTGAATGCTACTTACTAGCTTCGTCTGCTTTCTTACGCTTTTCACTTAACTTTAAATTTGCATCTTGGCGAGGAGAGGCGAAGGGAAAATGAGAGGTTCAGGAAAGATACCAAACTTAAAGTAATTTGTTATAAAAACTAAGGGAAACCTTACAACTTTAAGCGAAGAATACAGCATTCCCAGAAAATCCAACTGCCAGCCCTTTTATTCAGGAACAATTTATTTATTGCGGCAAATCACACGTGAGCTATCTGGCTAGGGGAAGGAACGCCGTCGAATATTGAACATATGTCATAAATAATCAAAAGTTTTATTGCAAAATCAACAGTATTGTCATTCAGAACAAGGCCAAGATATTTGTAAGCTATAATTATTACGAAACAGTCTTTATTTTAGTGTACATAAATAATAGCTGCATGAAAATAGTTTGAAAAAATACCATAGAGCCTCTGTCTTCATTGGCTCAGTAGCCTCATGGAACAGTACTTTAATACCGCATGATAAAGTCCTTGGGCCCGTATGCTTGTTCCTGCCCTATGGTGGAGGACGTTTTATAGGAAACTTAATCGTATTCAAATTATACACTGCTCGGCATTGAAAATGCAACACCAAGAAGGAGTGGTCAGAAATTTATGCAAATTTTAGAGTAGACGCACGTCACTGAGTTATGCGAATGGGTAATATTCGTGTCGTTATTTCTGCCAGACGAATTATCGAAGAAATTTTGTTTTTGTCCCGAAGGATACGTGTAATAGGAGAGAATGCCAGGCCGCCGTCAACGACGGCACTTCCAGTAGATAGACGATTTTACGAGGGGTGTGGTGATGGCACTGAGAAGGGCGGATTGGTCCTTACATCAAATCGCAGCTGATACCCACATGGATGCGAGCGCGGTGCATCGGCTATGGCGAACATGGTTGGAACAAGGAAATATGGGAAGAAGGAGGGGTGCAGGTGCAGCCAGAGTGACGTCAGCACGCGTGGATCGACGCATCCGCCGACAAGCTGTGGCGGTCCCGTTAGTCACTTGTACCGCGATTCTGCAGCATGTGCAAGATACCTTGGATGTTTCCGTGTCGACCAGAACCATTTCGCGCTGATTGGTTGAACGTGGGCTGAACTCACGGCGTCCGTTAAGAAGACTGCCATTGACCCCACAGCATAGACGCCAACGTTTAGAATCGTGCCGGACTGGAGCGATGTGGATCACAGAATGGCGAAACGTCGTGTTTTCAGATGAGTCACACTTCTGTTTATCCAGTGAAAGTCGTCGCATATGTGTGTGGTGTCGATGTGGAGACAGATCTAATCCTGCAGTAACTGTGGGACGCCCCACCGCGCGACATAATGGTTTGGGGCGCTATTGCCTACGATTCCAGGTCACCTATAGTTCGTATTCAGGGCACTATAATGGTTCAACAATACTTGGTTAATGTACTGCGGCCGGTGGCAATCCCCTACCTTCAGGGGCTGCCTAATGTAATTTTTACGCCCGACCACACAGTGCTCGCATCTGCCAACATGCTCTGCAAGGTATATAGATGTCTCCCTGGCCACCGTACTCTCCTGACCTGTCACCAATCGAACATGTGTGGGATGTGATTGGACGCCGTTTTTTGCAGACTCTGCCCCTGCCTCGTTCAGAAGACGAACTGCGGCAAATGGTTGAAAGGGAATGGAGAGCCATCCCTCAGGACATCATCCGCACTCTTATTGACTCTATGCCTAGACGTGTTTCTTCGTGCATCGCTGTCCGCGGTGGTCCTACATACTAGTGAGCCGACGCCGTTCTCGCTCTGTATTCTGACTATCATTTTGAAATAAAGATCACTTATTGCTACTTACTGTCTCTGTCTTTTTTTCAAATTTCATCACTTTCTGACCACTCCTTCTTGGTGCTGCATTTTCAATATCGAGCGATGTATATATAGGGGTGCCCATTTACCTTTCTGCCTCAGGGGGAAAATATCTTGGCACGGCTCTGCTCAGGTTCTTGCCTACAACAGGCTCAGCCTTGCACTTCTTGCCACGATGAATTTCGTGGGTTTTGTCTGATGCTGGCGGCAGACAAGTGAAATAAGTTACAACACATCACAAGTTGATCTTGAAATTAAGAATGTGGTTTAATTAAATGAAAATTTCTTGTAACGTCTCTGAATATATACTTATGGCTGTAGTTCCAAAACTGTAATTTCATTTCAAAAATGTTTTAACGCACGCTTTTGCATCCAAATTTTAAATTGCATTAATATGAATTCAATAAAATCTTACTTTTCGTAGTAATATGTTTTTAAACTTGAAACTTTCTTTCTAATAATTTTAGATATTGATAAGTATGTTACTGAAAAACAACTTCATTAATGACATGATTTTGATGTGAAACTCTCACTTTTCGGGATAAAAGGTTTAGATATACCTTCAGTTAACTAGTTTTTATTTTTGCCAAATCAAGCTTCTGATAATTGGGATTTTTTTAAAGATTCTTAAAATACTGGGTTCTGTGAAGAAATATTGGAAGCCAGTTTGTATTAGAAAGAAGCAGAATATATTTTTTAGTCTTTGTAAACATTGGTAACTAAAGCATTTCTTGCAAACTTTCCGAATCAAAGAAGAGTAATAAAGAATCTGCATATAATATAAGACGTACTTAGAAAAATAATTCCCAGAGATTTGATACTTTTGAGCTGCAACAAATACACACACGTTTGAAAAATCTGATAAAAAATGGCATTTTCCATATTTAAATGATAGAAAAGTTTCTATTGTTTTCTGAAGAAAACTTGAATAAACAACAAAAATTATAATTAAAAGTTAGCAACTCGTGTATTTCTTTTAACAAGAATTTCAATTTAATGGTGTTTTGAATTCAGAAAACTCGCCTTTTTAGCCCCTTCAAAATCACCAGTTCCAGTATAAACGTGCTGTACATATATGTACTTTAATATCATCGAAAGCAATAAACTTGATATCTCAGAAAATGATTAAATAGGACAGTGGTTTGAAACTGCACGTGCATACAGGCCGAATGAATGATCCGAAAGCAGCTGATGGGTTGAATTTTAATTTTTGAACATACACTTTTAACTATTAAGAACATTAAACATAATGTAAGCAAAGCTTATCTAAAAGGCGCAGTTTTCAACACTCCGAAGTCACTCTGAACTTATCAGGACTTAGTGTTCTGTGCATACTCTTTGCAAACATGGTGAATTACTTACAAGGTTCTTATCCTCAAATTCTAAGTCCTGAACTGGAACAGGGAGCGGAAGGTATGCTATGTTCTGGTGTAACTGCTGGGCTGGAGAATAACTGCACGTGAAGGGATTTGAAATCCTCTTTTATTCAATCACTATTAAATACAAACCTCCCAATTCGGGAGAGATACAGAACGTAACAGACCACACTTTGGTCGAACTTAACAATCAAATAAATTTAAATAAATTAAAATAGAACTTAAATTAAACTTTGCTTCGCAGAGCAATTCGCGGAAGTTGGCCTCTACCGAAAAGGGTGCGTAGCAAGATATACTAAATACTACCGCACTTTAATTTATTTTACAATGCAATCACGTAGTAAGCACTATGGCTTATAAATTTAAACTGCTAGCTGGTCAGGCGAACGTTGAGCAGCGTGACCGTGATCTGAGGCAAAGCTCTCACACCGAGAGGTTTCTACCTCTGGCTTAAATAGTGCTTGGCTGAACTTCAAAAAATTAGCATAAGCTAAAAACGCGCGCTTCTTCTGACAGGAAGTTGAAGCAGAGAGGAGATAGAAAAGATTTAAATTAAAATAAACTTGGTTAGTTTAACTAAAACCTTACAAACTAACAACTTGCAACATCTGAGAACTGATGCTCTTTCCGTCTTACGTAGATAAGGCCGAGATATTTTTAGTACTTTCTGTTTCTCGAAATTACTAGATGGCATATGAGGCCCAGAAATGTTGCAGTTGATATAGGGATCAATTACAATTATTCAATCACAATACTTAGTACCGTGATGCAGGGACCGGACCAAAATATCTCCAAATGATAGCCAAATTTGACGAGAAAACGTAATCGTCAAAACTGTTAAATACTAGTTGTAAAACACTAGGTTACCAAACAAATTTAGGCCTTGCGTTGTGTATTAATTTTAAGTTTCGTTTCAACAACCCGAAGAACCTTGCTACTGGTGAAACTATGTTGTGTTATCAGAAATTCAAGTAAACACGTAAATCAGTAATACAAAAACTATAGTTTATTACTTTCCTTAAACATTGATATCAATCAAATTTCTATTATCAAAAAAATTATACTAGTCCCCGGGAACTACCAACCATTAATTAAGAAAAAAAAATTTTAACATTTATGTGGGTTTTCACAAATACTGCAACTTAGACAAGAACCACTTCAATTCAAAAACTATTTGTTAAGGAATAACTATTTTCATGAGTTAAGATATAAAATTAAAAATTTCTATTACATTTAACAGCTGTAAGGTTCTTACACCTTATTCATCCAAGAACATGTAAAAATTCTAATAATTAAGAACAGAGTTAAGTATTTATAGTATTGCACCAAAAGGAAAAAAATAAAAGAAGCTACTGTCATGCTCATCCAACTGAGTTACACCAAAATCCCCCCTATCTAGAAAAATTTAGATTTTAAACTAGAGCAATTTAAGACTGCTCACAAATTTTTTTCAGAACTCTGCTAAATCAGCAAATCCTCAAAAGATATTAAAGATTTAAATTTTTCTACATTTCAAAATTCTTTACAGCAACATTTTAATTAAAAAAAGTATCTCTAATTCTGACAATAATGGAATCCTTACAATTTCAAGAAATAATTAAACCAGTAAATTTTGAACGAAAATTTCCTTAAGAATTTAAGTTAGTATTAAAAGTTCAAAGAAAACTTATCTGTCCACATGATGGAACTTTGAAGAAATGTTAAGAAGACAGAAACATTCACGACTGGCAGATGTAGGAACGATG
Source organism: Stegodyphus mimosarum (assembly GCA_000611955.2). Lineage (NCBI taxonomy): Eukaryota > Metazoa > Arthropoda > Arachnida > Araneae > Eresidae > Stegodyphus > Stegodyphus mimosarum. The sequence goes on along the minus strand of KK121355.1, from coordinate 390,779 downwards.
ACTTGGAACGTCCACCGACGGCAGCATGACGGAGACCGAACAGCAGAAGAATTACCCGGAACGCAGGAACTTGTAGCTTCGATGAGTTGAGGCCTTCTGTTCTTTTAAATTGAAGGGGCAGACAGAGTCCGAAGAGCAAAATTTTGACTATGAAATTTCATCATGAGGTAGAATTGATTAGATTCGAATGAAGAATAATTTCCTTTTCATTTTGAAGAACTGTTATTTCTATTGAAGTTTGAAGAAGATGCGATGGAAGTATATTTCCTTTTCATTTTGAAGAACTATTAAGGTAAAGCTTAGAAGCCAAGAAGTAGAATGCAAGTGAAAGGAGCCATAAGCCCCATCAAAAAGGCAAATTCATCCTCCCTGTTGTAGAAATAAAGTGCTCAAGGCACCCGAGAAAATATCTTCTCGTCAGCCGAAGGAAAAAGCTAAGACGTCCTAAGAGCGAAATCCCACCTGCACTGCCTTTTTGTCAAGTCAGGACACCAGATATCGCCAAATCTCGCCAAAAGGGTGAATAAATCCTAAACTCTAGACCTCGAACAAACCCCTGCTACAGTCGTCCAAAAATCGAGGAGTTGAAATGGAACAAAAATTCGAATCTCGCCAAGCCCGCCAAAGGAAAAACCAAGAATTCGACGCAAGCGTGGGAAAACTAACAAACCTAAAGCAACGGACAAAATTGCTAAGCGAACGCTTAGAAATCAACTGCAAAAGTGACGCTTTCAATCCTTTCTCCCCCAAACCAAAAAATCTCACGAAGTGCAAAAATGTCGTTAAATAATTAGCTGTAATTTAAAAACTGTTTAAGCTAGAGAGTTGAAAGTACTCTTAAATTAAAAGGCTAATTTTTCTGCATCCAATGATATACACAGTCCAGTCACATTAATGTGACCATCTGTCAAAAGCCAGAATAACCACCTTTCGCAGAGCGGACTGCTGCGAGACGTGCAGGAAGAGAGTCACATAGGTCCCTGAAGGTGTTCTCTGGGATGTTGAGCCATGCCGACTCTAATGCCGTGGCCAGCTGCGCTAGATTACGCGGTTGAGGATCCATGGCGCGAACAACTCGATCGAGATGGTCGCACAGATGCTCGATTGGGTTTAAGTCAGGTGAGTTTGCTGGCCAGGGGAGGACGGTAAACTCATCCTGGTGCTCTTCGAACCACGCACGTACACTGGCAGCTGTATGGCACCTCGCATTGTCCTGCTGGAAGATGCCATCATCCTGAGGAAAAACAATGCGCATGTAGGGGTGAACATGGTCCGCAAGGACAGATGCGTACTTGTATTGATCCATTGTGCCTTCCACAATGATCAGTGAACCTAGAGAATGCCAGGAAAACATTCCCCAGACCATAATGCTCCCGCCTCCAGCTTGGACCGTTCCGGCAATGGTTGCAGGGTGGTTCCTTTCAGAGGTTTCACGCCTTATACGCCAACGTCCATCTGTCCGATGGAGCATAAAACGCGATTCATCCGAAAACGCAACCTGTCGCCACTCAGTGGACGTCCAGCTGCTGTACTGGCGTGCAAATTCTAGCCTTCGCCGTCGATGAACAGCAGTCAGCATAGGTGCACGAACCAGGCGTCTGCTTCGGAGGCCCAGACGCAGCAATGTTCGCTGAATAGTACTTTGGGAGACACTTTTGGTAGCCCCTTGGTTCATTTTGGTGGTCAGTTGCTCAACGGTAGCCCGTCTATCTGCCCGAACGCATCTCCGCAACCGTCGTTCGCCTCTGTCATCTATGGCCCGTGGTGCACCACATTTGCCACGTCGCTGATTTTGGACAGTCCCATTTTGCCATGCACGGTACACTTTTACCACGGCGGCACGCGAACAGTTCACAAACTCAGCCGTTTCGGAAATGCTTCCACCCTTGGCCCGAAAGCCAATGATCATGCCCTTTTGGAAGTCGGATAAATCGCTTCGTTTCTGCATTACGCCAACGATTGAAATGTTTTCCGAAGTCCTCACACACCCTTTATATACGCTCAACTGCACTGTGCTGCCACCTGCCTTCTGTGATTGGTTATTTAACTCTGACATGGAAAGTACGTGGTGGTCACATTAATGTGACTGGACTGTGTAAGTTAAATGAGAATCAACCTAAGTTAAGTAATTTTAAATCAAGTTTATTACGTAGGAAAGCACCTAATTCCATTGTCTGTTTTAACGCGTTTACGAGTAACCAGTGGAAGAAACGTACAAATGTTAAAGTACCAAAACCCCTAATTAAAATTAAACTAAAGCAAATATAAATACAAGATATTAAATAAAATAACGTTGTGTAGCATAAATTTAGAATAATGAAAATTAAATCTTAAGTCAAACTTAAATAATTAAATGTTACGTGAAAGAAATTGCTACACAACAAAACCGTTGCCAGCTTGGCGACATTTCCGCAAATTAGCGAGATAGCCTTTTACTTAACTTTAAATAGGCTTGCTCCTGTAATCTTATATTTTCGGTAAAAACGTACTCTCGCTCTAAATTTTCATGTTACATTACACAGAAAAATACAAAAATTTCACATATTTCACTAAAATAATCTATCTATGTTCAAAATTCGTAACAATAATAATAACTTACTCTCATTATTTTATTTGTTTTAATGATAACCTATTCTCATTCTTCTATCTAGTAAATGTATCTTTCCCCTCACGGCGTTTCGATTTTCATTACTATGAAGTAAAGTCTGTAATATAAAGCATTAAAAATGTCTTATATTTTTACATATTTTATATTTTCTTATTTTACATATTATTCTTTATCTTATATTTTATTGTATATTATATGCAAGTTCGTAACCTTGGAAAAGAATTACTAGAAACTATCTTCATCCCGAATTTTAGATGCTTATTTGTTAATATGTTTTTTTTTCTGAGAATTCTTAATTTTCAACTGGGGAAAAAGCTGTTCGTAAATAAGTGTATTCGCATCATCGTTGGGTGTAGAGAAATATGATATCATGCAGCGATAGCAGCGCCCCCACCTGAAGTAGAAAAAATTAATTAGATGTTAGACGCTAGACGGGAAAGGCGTAGGAAGCCTTATTCTTTGTTTCATAAAATTCCATAAGATGATTTGTTAACTGTTTAACTGTATATATTATAAATAAATATTTAAATTAAAGTTTCTTCGTATCAGTGATAGATATATAGATTTCTTCATAGACAGATTTGAGAAAGGATTTAACTGAGAATTGAAATTAGCCTATTGCGAAATTAGCCTTTCGCCATAATGGTGCATAAGGCCTGAAATGAATCGTTCGGTAATTTGAAAATTTGTGTTTTCTAATTTTGGATTAGCACTTTAGAAGTGTGCGAAGACTGCCAAGGTAAGCCTGCACTTTCTATTATTAGTATAATGGAAGATCTCATTGCTAAACTGAAATCGAAACGAAAGGTATTCAGGACCGCAGTGTCCAAGATATTAAAGAAAATCGAGACTGAATTAAATAAAGATGATATTAGTATAAACGTTAATGTATTAGAAGAAAATTTAGATCAATTAAACGAAAAATCAAAAGTTTTGAAAGATTTAGACTCTCAAATAGAACGAGATTTAAAACTCGAAACGGAGGAATTTGAACTCGAAATCACAACGGTTCTAGAATACGATGAGAAAATTCAACTGTGGCAATTTAGAGGAAAGAAAAAATTGAAGGAATTGAATAAGCTCGAAAATTCGGAGAATGAAAATCGGAACATTTCTAATGAAACCACTACAGATTCGAAAAACGAAAATAATACATTTACTCGTCTTCCTAAATTAACCATTTCTAAATTTTATGGTGATCCTTCAGATTGGTTAGAATTTATAGGTCAGTTCGAAAATGCGATTGACAAAAATCCGAATTTATCAAAAATAGAAAAATTAATTTATTTGAAAAGCTTTCTTGGTGGCTCAGCCGCCAAAGCTATTTCTGGTTTCGCTCTTATCGAAAATAATTACGAAGCTGCTCTTGAACTATTACGTTCCAGATTTGGGCAAACGAACATCTTAATTAATTCGCATCTAGGACAACTCTTAAGTATTTCACCTGTTAGAAATCCTAATGATGTAAACGGATTAAGAAAACTTCTCGATCACACCGAAGTGCAGATAAGAAATCTTGAAGCATTAAAAATAGACTCTAATTCCTACGGAAATCTTTTAACGCCTTTAATTTTGAAATTACTTCCTAATGAGTTCGTTCTTGATTATAGCCGAAAAATTAAAGACGAAAATTGGGATTTAAAAGGTCTATTAGACTTTTTGAGGAACGAAGTACTCAGTAGAGAACGCGCAGCTTCTGTTAATTATAACTCTAAAGAGAAATTCTCGCAATTAGAAAAACCACTACCTTTCAAATCGAAACTTTCTGCAGTCAAAACAAGTAAGCCGTCGACAGTTGAATTATTAGCAGCGTCAGCCGAATCACAGTGTCTGTTCTGCGGGAATGGAAGTCATAAATCTATGGATTGCGAAACTTTAAGTGTGGAAAAGAAAAAAGAGATTTTGAAGAAGCAAGGCAGATGTTTTTTATGTTTGGATAAAAAGCATAGAATTAAAGACTGTAAACAAAAAGTAAACTGTAGCTTCTGCTGTAATAAACATTCAAAAGCCATCTGTTATTCATTTCATCAGAAAAAAGATAACAAACTTGAAAAGAAAACGTCGGATTCCAACGTTATTTCCGCTGTTTCGTCATATAATTCCGATGAAAATAGATCTAATAGAATATTATTGCAAACTGCTTCTGCATTAATTCGAAATAATGATAAATCTGAAAATGTGAGAATTCTTTTTGATAATGGCTCAATGAGATCTTTCATAACTAAAAATGTATCTAGTAAAATGGATCTTCCCATCGTTAGAAAAGAATCACTTTCTGTTTACTCATTTGGAGATAAAACTGCGTTAGAAAAAACCTTCAATGTTGTTAAAGCCAAACTAGAAAATATTAGCGATCCCAAACTTAGTATATATGTTGAATTTCTCGAAGTTGAAAATATATCCAATGCTCTCATCTCTCCTCCAGATTTGAACTTTGCTAAGGAAAATAAAGTTTTACAAAATTTACAATTAGCTGACTGTTGTAGGCAAAGTGACAAAATTGATGTTCTCATAGGGGTAGATTTCTATTATTCTATAATTACAGGTAAAATTAAAAGAATTTCAAGAGATGTAGTAGCTACAGAATCTTTATTTGGGTGGTGTTTACAGGGTAAAGTAAATAATGAATTTAGTGAATTATTAACTATGAAAGTAATAGTAAATGAAAACTTGATATCAGATCAGTTACAACAGTTTTGGAAGCTAGAAAACTTAGGTTTAGAAAGTGATACTCAGAACGACAAAACTGTTGATTTAGAAATTATGAAATCCTTCGAATCTGATATCAAGTATAAGAATGGAAGATACCAAGTAAGATTACCATGGAAACCAAATTCAAAACATCTAATGGAAAATAATAGGGATGTAGCACTTGAAAGATTTAAGAAATTAAGTAACAAATTTAAAATTGATAACTCTTTATTTGTTCAATATACAGAGGTTTTAAAAGATTACGAGTTAAAACATATTATTGAACCAGTTAAGGAAGACAATCGAAATGACAAGACTCTATTTTATTTACCTCATAGGGCAGTCATCAGAAATGATAGAACAACAAGCAGACTAAGAATAGTTTATGATGCTTCAGCACATAGACCAAAGACACTTTCTTTAAACGACTGTTTATATACGGGTCCGAACTTATATCCTGATATTTTTGATTTACTGATAAAATTTAGACAAAATTCGATAGCCTTAACAGCTGACATTACACAAGCCTTTTTACAAATAGAGTTGAATGAAGAAGATAGGGACGTTACACGATTCTTTTGGAAAGATGATCCTGATGATAGCAATGAAAACTTGAAAACCTTTAGATTTACAAGAGTTTTGTTCGGAGTTAAGTCTAGTCCCTTCCTACTCGCTGCTACCATTAAGCATCACCTTAAAAAATATTCAGAAATATATCCTGAAACAGTAGAACTCTTAAACAACTGTCTGTATGTTGATGATATTATTGGTGGTCAACAAAATTTAGAACAAGCCCTGAAAACAAGTTTAGAAATTGTGAACATTTTTAATGAAGCTAGCATGTCACTACATAAGTGGCATACTAATTCAAAAGAACTCAAAGACATTTGGCATCACAAAGAATTTTCGATACAAGAATCTCCTGAAATTGTCCCCATCAAAGTGTTAGGAATTAACTGGGATACGGATAATGATAATTTTTATTTTGACACTCAACACTTAACAAATTTCATATCCTCGTCAATTAACTCAAAACGTTTCCTATTGCAAACTGCAGGGCGTATTTTTGATCCTGTCGGATTTTACGGCCCTTTCACCATTAGAATAAAGTGTCTGATTCAGGAAATCTGGTCTGCCAAAATTGATTGGGATGAAGAACTGCCACCTGAACTTAGTCATAAATGGAAAGTCTGGTACGAAGAAATTGAAGAACTGAACCACCTCAGAATTCCCCGTTACTATTTAGAGGGAATATTAGATGTAGATGTGAAACGAATAGAACTCCATAGCTTTTCTGATGCTTGTCTGAAAGCTTATGGATGCGTGGTATATCTAAGAATAGTTTTGAACAATGGAACTTTTAAAACAATTTTTGTTGCTTCCAAGTGTAGAGTTGCACCTCTGAAATCACTTACACTTCCTAGATTGGAACTCTTAGGCGCGCTTTTGTCCGCCAGGTTGAGTGATAAAATCGCAAAATGTTTGAAATATGAAGTAATCCCCTTCCATTGGACTGATTCTCAAATAACTTATTTTTGGATTCACGGATCTCCCGAAAGATTTAAACCCTTCGTCAAAAACAGAATTTATGAAATTCAGAAACTAACTAAAAGCAGTAATTGGCATTATTGCCCTGGGAAAGACAATCCAGCCGACCTCATATCACGAGGAACTAGTGTTGCTAATTTAAGAAATTGCCAACTTTGGTGGCATGGACCACCCTGGCTTTTACAGTCTTCAGAATTTTGGCCCTCTGGTAATGTGGACGTTGTTGAAGAAGAAAATTTAGAATATAGAAAAACGTTTTCTTGTACCCAACAGTATAAATGTATCGTACAAGAGAAGGATGAATTGTTTGATATTTCCAAGTACAGTAATCTCATGAAAATATTAAGAATAACATCTTGGATTAGACGCTTCACTTTGAAAGCTAGGAAACATGCAAACTTCACAGATGTTCCCACAGCTGAAGAGCTTAAAGTTGCAGAAGAATTCTGGATCCGTAGAATTCAAAGAGTAGCATATAATGTGGAAATTTCGGCATTAGAAGCTGATAAAAGCATATCTAAGAAGTCATCCATATATTCCTTTTCCCCGTTTTTAGACGATAAAGGAATCTTACGGCTTGGAGGAAGATTACAATTTTCCGATTTCAGCACCGAAGAAAAACATCCTATCCTCTTGCCTCGAAATTCGAAATTTACGGAACTGATTATTGAAAGAGAACATAAGAAGTTGATGCACAGTGGAGTTACAGCCACTTTGACCAGCCTTCGAAAAGAATACTGGATACCGAAAGGCCGACAGCTTGTGAAGAAGATACTTAGAAACTGTCTTATTTGCAGAAAGTATACAGCAAAACCTGCTCAACAGGTAACCGCACAGCTACCTAAAGACAGAATAATCGAGACTCCACCATTTCTTGTTTCTGGAGTGGACTTCGCGGGCCCAATTTGGGTTAGATCTGCATCAGGAACTGATAAATCGTACATAGTTCTTTTCACCTGTGCTCTTACCAGAGCCCTTCATTTAGAGCTAGTCTCCAGTATGTCAACAGAAAATTTTTTGATGGCCTTTAGACGATTCGTATCAAGGCGAGGACATTGTGACACAATTTACTCGGATAATGCCAAAACTTTTCAAAAGGTAAATCGACAATTCGAATATTTTTCAAAAGTACTGAAGGATTCCAAATTTCAAGATTTTATTGCCAATAAAAAGATAAACTGGAAATTTATCGCAGAACGTGCTGCATGGTGGGGAGGATTTTATGAACGTTTAGTGAAGTCTGTGAAGGATTGTTTGAGAAAAACACTTGGAAAAGCCCTATTACATTTTGAAGAGTTGACTACTATTTTGACAGAAGTTGAATATGTCATAAATCAAAGACCTTTAACTTATACTTACAATGACTTGGAAGAACCAGAGCCTCTGACACCAGCACATTTTCTCAACTTTGGTCGAAAAAATCATAATTATCCACTTCATTTTATCGAGATGATTGACAAGAATTCGAATAGAAGTTATCTGATGAAACGACAAGTGTACCAAACAAGACTTTTAGAACATCTCTGGAAAAGATGGAAGGAACAATATCTACTTGACTTGCGATCGGCCCACCATTCGGATAATCTTAGCCATAGTAAAGAATTAAAGGTTGGAGATGTCGTTCTCTTGGAAGGATCTACAAAGTCCAAACTCTTATGGGAACTTGGTGTGGTAATAGAGTTATACAGAGGACGAGATCAACATGTTCGTTCTTGTTTAATTAAGACGTCCAAAGGACAAATTAAGAGACCCATACAGCTCTTATATCCTTTAGAAGTTGTGAACAAACTTTAGAAGTATTGACTGAACTATCAACTCCGATATTTAAGGAGAACTTTTTGAACTTATTGATTATTCCATAATATCTTATGTTTAATTGATTAACTTGTTTTATTTTATATTTTAGTAGATGTTCAGAAGAATATTTTTCCTTTTTTTTAATTTGTGACAGTAAGTAACTGTAAGTATTTTCATTTTATTTGAATTTAATTCTTATTCTTCTTAATTGTGTGAACTCCATGAGTTCAGGTGGGGAGTGTAGAGAAATATGATGTCATGCAGCGATAGCAGCGCCCCCACCTGAAGTAAAAATTAATTACGGGAAAGGCGTAGCAAGCCTTATCCTTTGTTTCATAGAATTGCATAATGATGATTTATTAACTGTTTAACTGTATATATTGTAAATAAATATTTAAATTAAAGTTTCTTCGTATCAGTGATAGATATATAGATTTCTTCATAGACAGATTTTAGAAAGGATTTAACTGCGAATTGAAATTAGCCTATTGCGAAATTATCCTTTCGCCATATTGGGAAAGTACAAAAAATTTGTGTTTTAACTTTAAATGAAAATAATGTAAAATAATGACAATGAAAACAATGTAAAATTGGACTCGAAAACATTGAAGTCTTAATATGTTCCTTGAAGTTCTTGTCGTAGTAATTCTAATTAATTTACAGGAAATATATTCATGGTCCATGCAAAATTGCTTTGGAACCTGCAGTTTGAGACCGCTGAAATACGGGATGTTTTATGGAATGCTTTGAGGACAAAGTTGAAACTACACCAGCAAAGGTTTTAGTAACAAATGAAAATACTAGCAAAAGAAAGCACATCAGCAAAACAGAAATATTAGGAAAAGAAAATGTACCAAAAGCAGTTATATTAAAACTTGTTGAAATTTGAGACTTGAAGCAAATTAGGCAGCATCCACTAAGTATTTAAATTCCTCTTCATTCTTACTGTGCTTGCCCTTCCTAAATAAGTATAAAACCATATTTAACGCATTATAGAAGTAGAAAAGAGCATCCTTGCTGGATGAACGTTTAATGGCTTAGTTAAATTTAATCCTTACCAGGACTTATGCAAAAATTCAATAGAACATGCTGCAGTATTCATACTGAGCTTTCACTACAACACTCATACTGAGCTTTCACTATAATAATCATACTGCGTTTTCAGGTTAACTCAGTTTAAGTGCACTTAAACTAAGTTAACCTGAAAACAAATTAAAAAAAATATTTGAGCATCGAAAACGTATCATTTCATATCTGCTTACGCTATCAGAGCATGTATCATCTGCGTGATCTGGAAACTGCGGATTTTCAGATAGATTGTTATTTTACAAGGCAAAAGACTTTTAATTCAAGGCGATGCATAAATTAATTAACTGAACTATTTAAGAGCTCCATACGTGCATTTTAGTAATCTAATACATTAATTTAACTATTTCTATAATGTCTGCAAGTTATCTTATACTTAATTCATGGAATTTTTAATATACCTAACTGATAGCTTTTAAAAATACTTAAGAGTATTTTTCGATATTATTGTAAATATATAAAAATAAATGTAAGTATGAATAGAAGAGAAACACACCAATGTGACAATCAGAATCGCTGAAACAACCTTGTATTTGGCGTACATTTATTAAAACACTCACACTAGGAGAAAAATTCTAAAAATTTCGTTCGCCTGATGAGGAGGGACCTGTAGCTGCCCTCGAAATCGATTGAGTGTTTTAAT
>KK121355.1:364696-380375 GCA_000611955.2 Stegodyphus mimosarum | reverse complement strand
ATAATAATAATATAAAATATAAGAAATTTTTATATTAAAATATAAGATATTTTTAATGAAATAAAAGATAAAGAATAATATATAAAATACAAAATATGTAAAAAACGTAAAAAATATAAGATATTTTTAATGCTTTATATTACAAGCTTCACTCAAGAATTGATTTTTGGAAGCAAATATTTTTCATCTTAAAGGGTGATAAAATCCTCCTTTTTTTGTATGCCCTATTTCATTTGCCTTTCGAAATTTTTATTTGCCAGTTTTATCCTCAGTCTGACATTTATTCACTCATGACCAAGTGCCTTTCATCTTTTGGAATCACGTGTAAGTCATGTTGAATCAGATTTATTTTCTTTAGCTAATGAATTTTAAAACAGGTTCAACGAGAGGTTTGGCATATCAAGCGGGAAAAAGATACCTGTTGGGAAGAGTTATTCAAAAAATAAATAAATACACAATGAGTAAAATGCTTTCGGTGAAAATGAAAACATCTAAGTTAAAAGACCCCATCTACTTCATTCTGCGCCAGAGATCAAACACTCCGCGATATGTCAGGTAAGAAAGAATTTTTTCATGTTCACGCACAGTAACAGAGGCACCTTAGAGCACGTTTTCAATTTTTTTTTCATATAAATAAAACCACTAATCTACTATCTCATTCACAAACATGTTTTTACGTTATTTTGCTGCAGTGGAGATAATGAACGCCATGCAGTGCATCAACATCTGCAGTTCTTCAGCATTTTTTTAGTATCAATCTTAGCAATGAAATTACATGCGTAATCATCAGCTTTGAAAGACAGATGACATCTACTAATTATATTGCTATGCATTATTCTAAATATATACACAGTAGAATCTCTCATAGTCGCAACTTTTCATAAATACCCCCCCCCGAATTTCACCAATTGTTTGAAGAATATAAACAAGCATAAATACATAACCGATGATGATGTTCTGTAAACCGTAGCGAAAGACTTAGGACATTTGAAATCATGAGGTTTTACAGTACATTTGTATGTGTACGTGAATAAAATGTGTTATAGGAAAGATTGTTGAAACTTTAAGGAGTGAAGGAATATAGCAAATGTAACAGTTTTCGCAATACAGTGTGTGGTAAACTGCGAAATGTTAACTTGTAAACGCAGAAGTATGATGAACACGGGAGGAGAAAAGAAGTTTAATCATGTTCATTCACAAGAAATAACGCTTGATATTTACAGCCACTGTTCAAACAAACACTAAATGTAGTTTTAAGCATCACAGCGACGACGGATTTTCCTTCAGCAAATCTCAGCTGATTTATTGCAAGTTGTCCTGTAAAGTATCTATGAGTCCTGTAAGTGTCTATCATAAATTGTTCCAGTACGATGGAACGCAGGTCCACAACGCAACGACGAATCAAACACTCCGCAATACGTCAGGTAAGCACTATCTAAATGAACGCAGCGGAATTATTTAAATGTTCAATTTCCAAACGCAGCAGACTATTTTGCCCCCCCCCCCTGCAAGATAACCAAATCTTTTCCGTCATGAAATTTTTCTGCGTAAACATCTGATAAAGTCCTCATCTTGAACAAGTTGAAGATATTGTCGCTAGAATTAGCATCCTTGTTGCAAAAGTATGTAAAATGTTGAGCATCTGCCTGAGTGTAGGCAAATCATTTCATCCTAGTTGTAATGCACGTATTGCCCGTTTGCGATTTTCGAACATAACTATGTTTCCGCGTTCACGCTTCACATTCCGCTGCGCACTGTATTATAAACTGTTACTTTCAAAATTGTATTTTTTAACTGTGACTTCTGTCATCCTTAAAGTTGGGGCAATCAATCCAGTTAAACTCCATCTGTATCTATATCTATATATCGATATATACACACACTGACCAATGAATTAGAAACCTTTGAGATTTTCATTTGAATGCATGCTATTGAAGAATAATGAAATTTTTTTTAATGACGTGGTTTACACGTGGTTAAGTAGGGTGTAGGAGTGCTTTTCACGATGAATGAAGTAAAATGGGAAAAACGATAGATCTTTCACCATTTGACAAAGGGCTTATTGTTGGTGCCCGTTGATTTCTAACACAGCAAATCTTACTGGGTTCTCAAAAGCAGCCATATCGAAGGTTTTCAAAAATTGGAATCAGAACCCACAGTCCTTCTCGAGAAGACGTAACTGCGGTTCGAGCACACTTTTCCAATCAAGTTATCGGCGTTATTATGTGTTGAGCTCTGTACGCTTATCTACAATTCTGTCATTCCATTGACACAACTGTTCCAAGCTGTCCTCTAACATTAAGTTACCTACAACGAAATGAATCATCATATTTAATTAGTCGACAGGATTCGAACCTATGGAGGTAATCTCAATGGATTTCAAATCCATTGCATTCACCTAAGCGAAAGGGGACGTTTTCTTTGGCGTGAGCAAGACCAGAAAGATGATGCGTAGTTAGTTGTAGTGACATTTATAGCTCGGAAATTCTTTGTTTGAATTCTGAACGGAGATGGGGGAAGAGCTTTCGCATTGCGGATGGCTGCAGATAAGTAACTCATAACAGAGTCTTTGAAGGGGGTTGTATTTAAATTAAAATTAAGAATTCAATGGTCTATTTTCAATTAAGTTAGTATTTTCGTTAGTGATTTTTTTTTCATGCTTTATACATTCGTATATATATGCATATATTACGGATCAGAAACTTGAAAAAGAAATTAATAATTAATGTCCCCAAAATGCTGTGAAATCAATTAAATAAGCAAGAAACAAATAAAATGCTCAGGATGTTACACAGAATCCTTTTATTGAAAGGTATTAATTATACAGAAAATATTAGTTCTACAGAAGAAGGAATTCTGTACAAGGATATCAATTACTCATTACTTTTCGCTAGAATTTGTGTAACATATTGTAGTAGCAGGAGGTTTTTTTGAAGCATGAGAGGGGAAAAATGTGCAGTGCCCTCGTCGGGACTCGAACCTGGACCTCTCGAATGATCATTCATCAGTTTTTGAGTCCTTAGGGACAAGGCTGGATTTTTTCAACCTCCGTCTTGGCTTGTCACTCTAAAGTAGTTGTCATATTTGCTTTCCTTGGGACATCTAGAGCTTCCCTACCATGGTAAGTTTTGTTTTTCACTACCCGAGCACCGGCCAACTCCAGTCAAGTCCAGATTTGGATCTTGTCAGAAATGGATGAAGCGGAATTGCTCGGGCTCTGCGAGGATCTTAGTTTCCCCAAGCTCCCACCAGACAAGCTTATTTTGATCAAATCTATGATGGAGCGAGAAACTGAACGCTTAATTGCAAAAGAGAACAAAGAAGATGTTACTACTCAGCGTATTAATTAAAGACAAATCAATAAAATTCAAAAGCAGAATGCCCAAATTAAAGAAACAATTCCTAGTACACCCAGTATTAATAACTCGGTTCCTAATACACCAAAAAAATACGCAGTGTGAAAAACAATATCGCTTACAAACCCAAAAGGCACAGTGCTAGTAACAATAGCACCCGAACACCCAAAACGTCCAAAAAACGAAGTAGGACTAAAACTACAGATTTATTTCACTTAGAATCACTAGCAGACGCATCCACGTGGAATCCGATGCAGAGGAGCCAACTCAATCCAGAGAACGAATGAAAAAGGAAATTTAGGAGAATTTATCACACCAAAAAAGGATACAACACACATCCCCCTTATTGTGTTAGCAGACTTCAGTGCCAACTGGGAAGATCTGAAAGAAAGATTAGAAAAAGAAGGCATCCAAAAAATTAACCTCAAATGTTTCAAACAGAAGGAATCCATACCTTTCTCATCAACTCCGAAAAACTTATAAAAGCATGCATAAAGAAACTTCGTAGAAATAACAATATTCCTAAAATGGAAGAAGAATTAAAAGAAAGAGGGATCCCTGTAACCCCTAAACTCCAAGAAGATGGCGTAGTCATTGAATTACCGACCTTCATTGCAGAAGTTAAACACCGCGTTGAATGTAAACAAATTTATCACGTCGGCACTCTACGAGGTCTAGACGTGTTCTTTGAGCCATATAAAATAGGAAATGGCCAGTCCAGTGTCATAAATGTCAAAAATGCGGGAATACCCGTCATCTCTGCAACTATAAAGAAAGGTATTTAAAGTGCGCTAACAGCCATGAAACCTATTTATGCCCTCAAAAAAAGAGGAAGCCTCTGCACGCTGTGCCTTTTGCGGTGGCGAACACGTCACCTCCTACAGGGGCTGTATCAAATTCCCTAAAGAATGGAAATAAACGAAGGAAGTTAAATAAACACCTTCGGACACGAGTAATAATACCAAAGAATCCGTTCCTAAATTCATTCTATCGAAAGAAATCTTTCCTGCCATCCCAGGCACAAGTAAGGAAAGTAATTCTGGAAATATCCCTGCATGGAACCCGAATAGTAAACCCCAAAATAACGCTTAACCTGAAACTTCCTTTTTTGAGTGGATCAAAACTCACTTTTCCAAAGCTAAGAAGCTATTTCAAAAATTTAAAACCGCAAAATCACTCCTCTCCAAAATATAACGGGGGATGGAGACCACTCAATATTGCACTAGTATAGATAATGAATTCTAATGACCCTACTCAAATCAACAACTTAATCGAAATAATTAACTGCTACCTTGAAGTATTTTACCTAAATGCTAATGGCATTAAAAAACAACTTCAGAAATTAATTGACTATCTACATAAGTATAATATCGACATAATGCTAGTCAATGAGACGCATCTAAAGAAAACAGACAAAATTAGAATACCTGGATAAAAATAATTAGAAATGACAGAACCCGTAACTTTGGAGGAGGAACAGCAGCCATCATCAAAAACCATATTAAGTGTACTCAAATTAATCTCCCTGTCACGGCAAGAATTGAAAACACCCCAATTCGTATGTCTAGTTCTACAGATGAAGCCTTTTTATTTATTGCAGTGTGTAACCCACCAGATTCCATTAACATACAAGACCTAGACATTCTCGCCTCCACAACTATCCCATTATTATTTCTGGGGACCTCAATTCTAAAAATACTGTTTGAAATGCCTACAATACCAACAGTAATGGAAGACATCTCGCCAGTTACCTCATCCTAAATGACATTAAAATCGTCGCTCCATCAACTACTACTCATTACAGCAGGGATATTCTCGATATTCTCCTCAAGAATATAAACCAGTCGCTCTACCTCCAACTGGTAGAGGAGCTTACCTCGGATCAATATCCAGTAAATTTCAACTTTCAGTACGGCACAAGAAAGCCCTGACTAAAATTAAATAATATAAATTCACTTCTCTGCTCAGCAATATCTACTGTAATCCCACCCTGCAATATTGTGGGCACATTGAAAATGAAATCTACAGTCTCTGGACAAAAATCAAGACTGTACTTAATAATTCCAGCTCAATTCTACCTCCAGATAAAAAATGTCAGCTTTCTAAGCACATTACTGCATTCATTAAGAACAGAAACAGACTTCGGAAAGCGTAAAACTTAAACAGACTCCTACAGTTAAGAAACATATCAACTATCTCAATAGGAAAATAGCTGCAGACTAACTAAATTTCGATCAGAAAAAGGGGAGAATATTTTAGAACACATTGATAATAATCACACCTCAGTTGGAAAATTGCAAACGCTATTAGAGAAGATAGAAATTATTATCTCACCCCTATTAATCAAATGGGGAATATCTATTATACCGCCATAGAAATAACCAATATTATAGCAGAAGAAATAGAAAGTGTTTTCACCCTTAACCTTTCAGATGATCCTGAATATGACGAAGAAGTTATCAATACAGAGAAAATACCAATTCTATGAAGTTCACCTCTCCGTAAGAAATCAAAGATATTATTAAAAATCTCAAAATTAAGAAAGGCCTATGGATTTGATGGGATATCTAACAAAGCACTCAAATACTTTCCTTACAGATGTATTGTAAACCAACATTTTAAATGCCTGTATTCATCTGTGTTACTGTCCACAGCAATGGAAGTATTCTATAATCAAAACACTGCTCAAACCTGTCAAGAACCCGAAGTTTACTCCAGCTACCTTCCGATTAGCTTACTTCCTACTATGAGAAAACTTTTTGAAAGGATCATTAATAATAGACTTATAAATATAAACTTATAGAAGATTCCCAGTTTGGATTCCGTCCCGGCCACGGCACCACCATACATCAAATCTTAAATTTAATCGAATTCATCGCCAAATCATTTTCTAATAAAGAAGGAGTTGCCGCTTGCTGTCTCGATTTTGAGAAAGCATTTGACAAGGTAGGGCACGAAGGATATATCTTCAAGCTCACTGATTTTCAACTTCCCAATAGTTTTATCCAAATTATTATTTTCTTTCAAGTTAAAATCGGAGATACCCTGCCATCTAAGAAATTTACTCAAAGCGGTGTATCGCAAGGTACACCCTTGCACCAAATCTTTTTGCAATATATTAACGATTTACCCTGCCTACGTAATACAAAAATTTTAAAATACGCGGATGATACTGTGATTTTATGAGAATCAAGTTAAGTCCATCTTCAATTCTGTGTCGACATCATCGTCAAGTGGTGCCATCTATGGAGAATAAGTCTTAACTCAGGCAAATGCAGTGTCATGCAATTTAAAAGGTACAAGAAACTCGGGTGAACTAATTCAGAAATAAAAATTAACGATCAACTCGTCCCAGTCAAAAACACTTCTAAATATCTTGGCGTGATTATTGATAAAAGACTCATGTTCAAAGACAATATAGAGCATATTATTAACAAAGCAAATGGAGCCTTTATGGCAATCTACAGCCCAAAAGGCAGAAAATCTAAACTTAATATCGAAGTGAAAAAAACCCTTTACCTTTCTCTTATTAGACCAATTTTACTGTATGCCGTACCAGCATGGTTCACTGCAAAAAGAAGTACTGCAAAATAAAATTCTCAGATCGATTACAAATGCTCCGTGGCTTGTGAGAAATTCCGCCATTTAACAAGAACTCAAGATTAAACCTATTCAAACCCAAATTCCCATAGATGCATATAATTTCTTCACCAAAATTGAAAATTCCCAAAATACGGAAATCAAAGCTCTCGTTAATTATGACCCAACAGTGGAATACATAGATGAAACGCCCAAGAACGATTCACCATAATTCGAAATGGTAATCGTTTCTTGGAGAAAAATCAATGTATTTATAATCATTGTATATAATTTTCACCTCATCCTTAAAAAGCATTGACTTTGAACTGGCAAAGCCAGAAAGGGACTATGTTTTATTTCTTAACTCATCGTTAGTGTCCCCATGTATGTCAACAATAAATGTGTTTGGATGAACTTTCTGTACTGATTATACATTTCTGGGTATGAATAAATCTTTTCTCCAAATAAAGAAATCTATGGAAAGCCGTTTCCTGTGAGTTAACTAAAAGTTTCTTCTAAGGACTGAAACAAATCTCTGGAATCTGGGATACTCACTAATTTCCAAAACGATTTCATTATTCAGCTTTACTCTTGCTCTGTTTAAGGATCCCCAAAGCTAATGCCGCTGCGATTATACAACTAATAATAATACTAAATAATATTAAAATTAAATGTGTGAGAAAATATATAAATCAAAATTATAATTTAAACTAATAAGTTCTTACTTTCGTCTCTCTATTAAAAAAATTAATAACATTTCTGGACGGATAACTGGGAAATTTTGCTTCTAACTCTGTTGCCGCATGGACGCTATTTTGCTCTGGTCTTACGATAGGCACGTTTAGAGTGTCAACTATACTATGGTTGCAGATGTCAATTGAGATAAAGTTGAATATTTAATCTTAATCGACTGCTTCCTCTTAACTATGGATCAACGTTCTATGCCACACACACACATGCACGCACGCACGCATGCGTACACGCACACATCATTTATTATTATATATTTATTATTATATATTAATTTAGGAGGATTTTCGTAGGAGGGTTTCCGGAGTGAGGAGTAGGATATAAGGCCGCATTAACATCACGCACGATGTCATGCCGTATCTGACCTGCGATACAGAATCCGAGATGTTTTGCGAAGTGTTTAAAATGTTTCCACTATGCACAAGTAGTTCCAATGACATGGACAGTTTTGCGACCTAACGTGCTTGCCTAATATGTTCCAGACATGTTTTATCAAATTCGACTTCGTAAGCATGATGTCATTTCATAGTTTGTTGTTTCTTCTTCAAGCAACTGGCTTACAAAGCGCGCTGGAAGATATCGATAGTTATCATGCGTAAAAAAAGTCTAAATCGCTGAGGACAGTGTGTAATTGCGAGCGGACTAAGAGTTTACGGATTACATTTCTGAATAGCAATCATAGATGACGTGAAAGTACCATTCCGAATGACGTACAAGTCAATACAAGCATCTAAGGGTATCTATTCCCAACAAGCAGCTGGGTCTACAACAACATGAGACATGCATGTAATCAAGAGAGAATGGCTCCCCGAATCAGATGCTCAGAGTGCTCGTCTGCGCAGTTTTCTCGAACCTTCCCATGGCACACAGACTATTGACCTATGTGCATACAGTCCTGATACGAGAAAGCATTGTTAATTAATTGTGCGATATTTTTCCCGTTACCATTAAAAGTTGTCTTTGTCGTTGGCTGGCTTTTGACACTATTCTGAAATACTATTATTTGCAACTAACGGTCATATGAGGTGATAAGTAGTAAACTACTTTGATTAGGGCGTCTTTGAACTTTTCCTGGTCCTTGGAACCAATTTTACCTAAGTGCAGTTTCTCTTCGGTTTGTTCAAATGGCTATTGTTACGGATCGAAGCGATCCATTACGATTTACTTGAATAAGCTTTCAACCCTCTTATGGGTTACCATGCTCTGATAACTGGGAAGTGCATTTATTCGGCTTGCTAACATGACATACACAACAGAAAGAAAGACTGCTTTTCCTAAGAGAAGCCTGACAAGAATACAGTTCAGAAGAATCCCCATCTTTATGCTATTTTCGCATCAAAGTTAATTAGGATGTTTATTGTTGCTAATTTGCCTTTTAAACCACTGTTTGCACTTGCCTTTTTTATAATTCTGAATTTCAAGAGTTCAAGAACGTTTTATTTCGCTGTTTTGAATAAAACTATTTGACAATGATGTTCCTCTATTTTTAAATATTACACAGTGTACTTAATATTTTTTGACAGAATTAGGAATTAAAATCCTTGATAATTTTTATTAATCTATTTAGATTATCGAAATACAGCATTTCATTCAATTTTCAGAACAAAAATTTGCATATTATTCATGAGTTATGATATACACATCATATAACCTCAACGGTTATTAGAATTAAATCTGATTAGACTAAAAATATGCTGGCAAATGCTATTATTTTCATTTTCACAGCATGTATTATTATGTGTCATGAATGGATTTACGAATGACAACTAAATATGTAATGAATATTAACATTTTGTTTGTGAGATATGATATAGATATTTACAGACACTGACTGTATGTAGTATTACTTTATACTAAAACTAGGCATTACTATGAAATATATAATGCAAAATATTTAACGGTATATTAATAGATTGGTTAATATTGTAGACTAAGAAAAGGTGTGCCAATATACTAAAATAAAATAGTGTGAGAATGTTGCTTGCTAAAAGTTAAGTTCTTTCTTGTTATATTCAAAATGTCATTTAAATACTATAATAAATGAGACCAAAGTGCCCAAGAGGATGCTTTGAAATGTGATTAAACTCCACAATCAACAATACACTTATGATCAGAATATATACATTTTATTTTTCCTTAATGAACAACAAAATAAAAAATGAGAAATGGACATCTAAGTTTAGATATGTATAAAAATGATAAATTTAACATAAATATGGAATAATGTAATAATGCTTTAAATTATTGAAGGCAGGAATATTCATATATTCATATTATAAGATTATATTTAAATAAACAAAATTCTAAAGGTGAATAAATAAAATATGCGATAAACAGAAGTTGTAAAAATTAAGTTTTCTCAACATTATATTCTAAATTCGAGAAACATAAAAATTTGGGAAGCAAAGTACCCAATCCCTAAATTTTCAATAACAATAATTACTTTATCAGGACTGAGTGCTCTGTGCATACTCTTTGCAAACATGGTGAATTACTTACAAGGTTCTTATCCTCAAATTCTAAGTCCTGAACTGGAACAGGGAGCGGAAGGTACGCTATGTTCTGATGTATCTGCTGGGCTGGAGAATAACTGCACGTGAAGGGATTTGAAATCCTCTTTTATTCAATCACTATTAAATACAAACCTCCCAATTCGGGAGAGATACAGAACGTAACAGACCAAACTTTGGTCGAACTTAACAATCAAATAAATTTAAATAAATTAAAATAGAACTTAAATTAAACTTTGCTTCGCAGAGCAATTCGCGGAAGTTGGCCTCTATCTAAAAGGGTGCGTAGCAAGATATACTAAATACTACTGCACTTTAATTTATTTTTCAAAGCAATCACGTAGTAAGCACTATGGCTTATAAATTTAAACTGCTAGCTGGTCAGGCGAACGTTGAGCAGCGTGACCGTGATCTGAGGCAAAGCTCTCACACACCGAGAGGTTTCTACCTCTGGCTTAAATAGTGCTTGGCTGAACTTCAAAAATTAGCATAAGCTAAAAACGCGCGCTTCTTCTGACAGGAAGTTGAAGCAGAGAGGAGATAGAAAAGATTTAAATTAAAATAAACTTGGTTAGTTTAACTAAAACCTTACAACTTCTGTGAAACATGTTGTCAATCAATGCAAACGTCAAAGCTTAATGCTACTGAAAATTACAGACTTATTAAAATTGAAGTTTTTCAAGCGAATCGTATTACATTAACAGCTGTTTTCAGTTATTCAGATCAGCTGCATTACTTTTAAAGAGAAACATTTTAGCATCAAATAATGTCCCTGAGATTAAAGTTTTATTTATTTCCTCTTAATTAATGGAAAGATTAATATCTAATAAATATAAAAAAAGTGCAGCATTGAATACAATTGAAGAACAATATACTTTTATTCACGACCGGATGAAGTTGCGTACTTTGAGGGAAGATCGTTTCATGTTTGATATACAATTTAGTACTCTTTCATTCATATTTAATGCTCTGAAAGATAATATGACGTTTAAGTCTTGGTGGAAATTGGGAAAGTTAATGTTGATTATGTGATTATATATGAAGTCAAATCATCATTCAGTCTTACAAATCTTACATAAATCGGCAAAGCTCTAAGCTGTCTTTTGTCACTCATCAAGAATATCTTCTCATTAAATAGCAATGATATTTGCATTGCACATATTTACGATATCATGTTCGTAGATTCATGTAACATTGCTTCAATCGAACAGGACTATCAGTTTCAACTGATGCAAAAATCATGGATGATGAGTTGTAGAATTGATGGAGTTCAAATGGCTTTTAAGATACATATTCTCAAGAAGATACGAGTTATAAATGCATAGTTATAACGCATTATTCAGGTGAAGTAGGATATTTGTTTGAATCAATGTCATAAAACCAATAAGAAACATATCTGCTAGAAATTTTGGCCATTTCCTGAGGAATGTATAACGTTGAAAATATCACAAATAAGTTAGAGCGAACCAGCACCCTAATTAGCCAACTTCTCTAAATGTTCACTTTGTGTAGCATTTCTTAACCATGCTGTGTTGTCATAGTCCTTTAAGTGTCCCCCAAAGTCGATTGGAAGTAAGCTTTCTGGGAAATGTTCTTGCAAAGTATCGTTGTTCTCGTGGAAAATGATCTGAAATGTAAGAAATACAGATAAGTTAATATATAAGTAAAATATCAGTGATTTAAAATGAAATATAATTTTTCGTAAGGATGATTGAGGGATATTTAAGGATGAGAGAATAATATGAAAATTATTAAGTTTGATCTCAGAGGAGAACTTCTAAGAATTGCAGACTATTTAAAGTAATTAAGGGATTTTTTTATCTAGGAAATAAAGGTGCATAATATCAGTATCGGTTAAGAAGCTTGGTTTCAACTTCTGTACTTAAGAATGCCTTCTGACCTTCTAAACAATTTTCTGTACAGTAAAAATTTTAAGTTACGAAACTATATATCTTTACGGTACTGGAACGTTAATCGGTGGCCAGTAGTCCACTGCCAAAAATACTATTTTAGACTGCACTGTTCTTCGAGCTTTGCATCAGCTCGGCGATGTATCACTAAGTACCAGATAATAAATGGGTACCACTTCTATATTACTGAATTAAAAAAGATCGCCTTACCCCCTTGGCTAAATAATAATAAAAAAGCCATACAAGCATTCTTTAAAACTAAATTCAGATTTTCAGTAAAAAAAAGTTAAAATTAGGAAGTTGCATTTTGCTCATCTTTATTGTGTCTTTAAAAGTTTTGGTGCGGCAAAATAAATCAGTATTACTTTGTGAAATATCAGATTCCGTAAAATAAAGGTGTTTAATTAAAATTAAAAACTATAAGCGTAATGCTACAGTGCACTATGAATATTATTGCAAAACTTACGCGTTTCTTCAGTTTCTCTGAAAGGAAAGGGTGCACTAGTGTCCAAGCTGCTTTGAAGGTAAGAGACATATTTATGACGTGAATTCCCTTGAATCTTCCGGGAAAGCATTCCTGAAATTCAGAATTAAGCAAGATTATTTTTTTCAGTGCGTAACATTGCATTAATTTATTGTATTACAGAAATTTTATCAAAAATATCCTGTATTTTTAATTCCATTTTATTATAATTGTTCTTTTGTATAAAACAGACACAAAAGGGATAATCGTTTCAAAATTTGTTTTACTATCTAATGTTCTTATGTTGATAAATTTCAAGTAACAGTAATTTATTTCTTTGATAATAGTTCTGAACGCTTTAAGTGCAATTTTTTAATTTTGTTTAATCTGGAAAGCTTTTATATAAGGCAACACAAATGAGTAAATACTTTGAAAGTATTCGACAAACGGCTTTGATTTATTTTTAAAGATAAATATATAATTTAACTAACATATCTTGCAGGAGATGCTGAGTAATATGTTCTTTTAACGTCAAAGCTGACAAAGGAGAGAGAAATTTAATGCATTTTTAAATTATATAAAAAGGAAGTACAGAACATTTTACATTTTAAATAAAAATTTATATTTTATTAATATAAATAAAAATTTATATTTCATACAATACAAGAGTTAAAATATTGTTAAATTTCCAAATTAAAAAATGTTTTCTAGATTGCATATTAATTTTAACTCCTTTATAATCTCTTAACTTTCCAAATTCCATAAATAGCAAAATCGTCAAATGCATAATAGAATGTCTTTGTAATCAACATGACTACACATTTTAAACTAGAATTTTTATAACTACACGTAAATTTTCACATATATATATATATATGTACAAAAAATATAAACACCATTATTCTATAAAATAAAATCCAATTTACATTGCAATAACAAATTAATTCTGTCACAAAAATATTAAATGACATAAAGTATTAGAGCAATAACTATTCATTTTTAAAATTCGAAAGATTCAAGAGGTAAATTCCTACATTTTAGGATAATTAACTATTATCTATTAAATATGAATACCAGATGTATAACTAACAAGGTTTCAGTATTTTTATAATTTATCTCAAGGGAGTTATTGACGACATTCTTTTAATCGATCAAATTTCGCCTAAAAAGGAGTAATTTCTATATAAGGAAAAACACAATGAAATGATAATTTCTCCCTTCTTCTAGGCAATATATTGAAAAGATGACGGACGTTTTCATAGCACTAAAAACAGAGATACCTGGAGTACTAAAATTAAGACCAAGACGTTTTGAAAGCAGTTTACGATGCAAACGGACTGTATTAGTTAACATTTAAGAAAAACCCACAATATTATGTAATGAAAGTCCCTGCAGCATTATGTAATGAAACACTACATTAGCAAACCATTTTTAATGTCTCCAATGTAGATTAAATTTGCTTGAACCGGGTTCAAAATGCAAGAAGTAATATGAAGATAAATAGAAGGGGTTAGCTTTTCTAGACAAAAATCGAAAATGAATATTTTACGAAGATAACGCGTGATTAGGAGAAGAAAGTCTTATAGAAATAACATCACATTCTTTGCTTATAAGCATGTTGTTGCAAATTAAGATTTTAAAGTGTATATCACTGAGATATGGTGATTTACGCGAATTTTGTTTGTAAACAGTAAAACTTTTCAAACTTAAAGCAGTGTTTAAAAATGTTAAGATAAAAGTAGATGAATGAATTTCAAAGCAGTCTACATTGTCCATCGTATGAAAAAATGTCAGTATGTTTTTGAATAAAATTAACTGTAGAGGTCTTTAAATGGGTTTAAAATCATCTATGTTTACATGTAAACAAAATTGTAATAAAAATCCTCTACATTTACATGTAAACAAAATTATATCAAAAACAATTCTAAAGATTTAATATTTTGAAGGCAAAAGTGAATTCTTGTTGTCTTGAAAGCTGAAGGTGGTTCAATTAAACATTAATATAACGGTCTGAATATAAACATTAATGCAACGTTAATGGTCTGAATGTAAAATGCAGCATCCTTAAAACGTTATTGGATGACTATTTTAATCTGAATACTAATTTCATGAACATATGTGTTACAAAACAAATTTTTTCTTACATTCTAAAAATTATTTTTTATTGTAATGAAAGTCACTAATAATTAGTAAAAATATATGAAACAAACTCATGAATCTCGCAATCAACGTGAATTCAAACTTTGTAATAGTTATTAATCCGTTAGTTTGTGCGGGTTTTCCTGAAATATTTATCTCATTAACGTAAATGTCCAACAAGCAGAATAAGCAGTCGTAGATATATTTTGAATACTTGGCTTACCTGAGTACCGTTGTAAAGGAGGTAAATGTTGTGTGGCGTACAAAACCGAAGGTGCTTCAGAGGATGGCTTCTAACATCCAGAATTACTTTGTAGCCGTTGACTTGGGTTAGTGGATCGCATATGGAATGGTAAAGAAAAAGTACAATGGCTCTGCTAAGCTCTTCAATGGGTACTTCGGAAGGGCTCCATTTATCTGCAAACCAATAAAGAAAGGTTAATAATTTGTAAACTCAAGAACTTCTAAGATATTTTAATGTAACTTTTATACATACTATGCATTCATATGATTAGATAAAAAATAATACACAAGGAAATATTAAACTAGTGTAGCTTACAAACATCATACAAAATGTTACGTATTATGAAATTTTGGATCCTGTTAGATGTTTAAAATCAGCGCAATTTACATTTAAATAATATTACATTTAACAAGAAGCATTTTATTTAAATTTTAATAGTTACGTTATTTCGTCCTTACAGTTTAGTTTGAGGTATTAAATATAGTATATTTAGCATATAAAGGTATGTAAAAATGCTAAATAATAAATGTAAAAATGCAAAAGCGAAAATATTAAGTTATTAAGTACTCTGAGACGTAAGTGCCAGAAGATTTGAAATATGTGAGAAATTTTATAAAATATGTTGATAAAACAAAACCAGTTTGATATAGAAATGTCAGTTGAAGATGATTACGTTGCATGAAAATATTAAAATGATATTTTCTATAAATTATTAGTGAAATGGGTTT
>KK121355.1:341097-364629 GCA_000611955.2 Stegodyphus mimosarum | reverse complement strand
CTCAAAATGTGTTTTTCTTAACTTTCGGTACATTTTTCTTGAAAACTGTTCAATCTGGAACGTTCCAGTTTTCTAAAGTTGTTTACCATTACTATTTCTTTGAAACTATGCAGGATATAAAATTTGCGAACATTAGTACTGGACTTATTAATAATTTAATAATTTTTTATGATTTTTCAAAACATTTACTTATTTATTTTTAATATTTTTACTTTTTAAGTGAAATGTAAAATACTCCTTATTATTCTTAAATGATATGTTTTTAACTCTCATGCAATATTTGAAGACGATTGGTGTAGTAATTTTTAAGAAACGTGTACCAAACTACATAACACGTTGTTATAAGAGATTCGTCAAAGGTAAGTGAAATTAAACAACTGGGTTTTAAAAATATTAGGCATTTAATATATATTTTAGGTATTTTCTGTAATCTACAATCTATGTATTTTAAATGAAAAAAGTGTACAAGTTTATTTTGGGAAAAGTTATACCGTTATAACTTTCGTATCAAAATAGTTGCATTTTGCCAGTCGACATGTCGCATGTCCCCTTTTAAAATCGATGCAATCCTCTTTTGTAGGGAATATGTGACAGAAAAACCTAATAAGCATTATTTAAACAAAAGCGATCAGATGGTTTCTGAAATGCAAATCAAGGCTTCACGTTCTTTGACGTTGAATCAAGTGCTTTCGGAAGAATGAATATCTGAATGAATTTCTGCCATACAGAATTTCTGCTATACAATAATTCAGTTTGTAAGGAGTCAAAAAACAGTTTATTGTCGCTCTGAAGTATCATCTGGAAGAACCTGTGAAGTGGCGAATCGCTGGACGTTTAAAACGGAAGCGAGAATTATTAGTCGTTGAGAACTGGATCATAGGCCAAACAATTATGGAGTAGTGAATGGAATGTGTAAATATTTTAAGACAGACCTTCTGTACGGTATCAAAACAATTTCAAGAACTGTTGTAAGGAAAAACTACATGAGGTCGTAAGCCTTGAATAAATAACAACTACTTTTCAAGATCGATATCTGGCAACAACTGCCGTCGTAACAGGAAGTTTGCCGCTAGGCATCTCATTTCAGAGTTTGCAGCCAGAGAAGTTTGGAATTCAGAGTTTGGAAATGTTGTATCACAGCAAACTGCATATAGAAGGCTTATTAAAAAAGACATTTATCCTAAAACGCCAAGTAATATCTAAAATAAGAACAAATGAATATAAAGAATTTATTGTTTTTACAACAAAAGAGAGATCGCTTTAATTGGTTCAAAGAACACCAAAACTGGTGCAAACACCAATGGTCTCTTGTTCTATTTGCTAATGAGTCTAGGTTTAGTTTAATATCTTATTCTAAACGTACTTGCATCTGAAAGGAGTCATACATAAGTATTTCTGTTTTAGTTTTACTAGTATTCTCATGTATATAACACACTGTTTCATAACAAAAAATAATTCTGGATATATGTATTTTAAATTGGCAATTAAGAATTATTTTCAGTTCTGCCAAAACCCATATGTAGCAAATGTATAAATATGAAAAATGAGAAACATTGCAAAAGGCCCTATTTTTTATGAAAGTTTTAAAAATTTCACATTTGTTTACGCATTTGCATTTGTTAAAAGTAACAGATTTATAATAGGATATAATAGATGATAACTAGGAAAAAAATAAGATTTATAATATCAACATAGCTTCCAATATTTGTATATTCCTTGCTCGTGTATTACAAACTCTTAGGCATATGAGTAAACTTCTGAATGATTTTTAATTTATGCAATTAATATCTTACATAAGAAAAAGCCCATTATGTTTGCACTCAAATATTAATAAAACCAGATGCACGCACATCAAAGAACACCTCACAATTTTATAGAATAAAGCAATTTAAACAAAAAATTTTAAATATATATGCAAAATGCATTTGAATATTATTTTTGCAAGACAAATTTATTCGAACAGGTAATAAGAATAAGAAACAGAAAAACTATGAAAGGGAAATTATAAAAAATCCGTTAAGGACTATCAATTTACAGAAACAGAAGTGTAGATAATTTTATCATCGTTGATGTTTGTATCTTTACATTTAAAAACATGTTCTAAAACTCAGTTTTTTACTAACAAAGGTCGACATTGAACTTGAATTATGCAATACGATCAACTGAAAGTGGCTGATAAGATTCCTATAACTGATGCATTCCAGAAAGTCTCACCGATGTTTATAAAAATTAATCTCCAAAATCTACTTTATCACAAGCCAGTGAAATTATTCTACACGTCAGTAGGTTATTGTGAGAACACGGTTTTCTCACTGATGGATTTAATCGTAAGTTTGAATCGTCATCGAATAGTTGCACGCGGGAATAAATTCTCGCGGAACTGCTACACCATCACAGTTATAAGCAAGAAACATACGAGTAATTTTCTACTTGTTCATAGTTAATTAATTCAATGAACATTAAATCACTTTCTTCTGTTCTAGATTTATTGTTTCTTCGAGTTTAAAGTTCATGATAATTGTAAAAATTACATTTCATTTCCTGAATTTTGAATTATGTTTTAAACTAATCACTAATCTGCTATCAAAAAACTTCGCCTTAGTACTGTCAACCAAACAGAAAACAATTTGGTCATTATCTCTACATTTAAAAAAAGAAGAGTCTGTGTGTGTGTCTTTCGTTCGTGCTGCGCGCTACGAAATTTGGTACATAGGTGCATCTAGAAAAAAGCCAGTGCACCTCGAAGCGATTTTTTCGAAATTCGAATTAGATTATTTTTTATTTTATGATTATTTTATTTTTGACGAAATCGCATCATTTTGAGACATAATGGATTATAGGAAAGCGAGATATTACTCTATACATTTGATTTTCACATGGTCGTGAAACGCAAGCACTTAGCTATTTTACAAACTTAAAATAAATTTCGTATTTCAATAAATCGAATAAATACGAATTTATTTAGCAAAGTAAGCTTAACCTTTGCAACGGAATAATTTTTTTTTAAAAGTTTATTTTTTAAAATGTACTCTTTATTTTCCTATCATTTTTGAACACGTTAAACTTTAATCCTTCCGACTTCTTTTACAAAAAGAATTTAGGAAAAATAATAATCAAGTAAAAAAATGTTTAAAAACTTTTGACTCATCAGAAATGGCATGGAATTATCTATATTATTGTAGAATTTTTATATAATTTTTATGCAGTTATGGTGGGGGTTAAGGAGGGGGATATAAATTATGTTTTAACAAATGTTTAATACACATCTAACGCAATCAGTTAGCTAAAAATTCAAGATGCATATGTTTTTCTATTAATACATCAGGGCCGTATGCAAGGGAGGGTTTTATTCTTAACAAAGAAAAAATAGTTGGAAGAATTTAGGCGTGTTAGGCATTTTTCCGGTACGTTTAAAAGCCAGACGAAGGCTGGACGCATAGCGGCTAGTTTCAGAATAAGTTATTTGAGAAAAAGTTTCTTTGCGTTACCAATCCTTATTACACAGAGATACAGGCCTATTTTAAATCATAATTTTAAACTGCCTAGTTTCTTTATAGGATATTTGCAGCAAGAGTTGCTTCTTACTAAATTCAGTCTATATCATTTTGCAAATTAAGCTATGGTCATATCAGCAGTTTAATTATGTTTTAAGTTTCAGTTCTATTTTGTAGGTGTTTAAGGTAGTGGTCTGAAGCTCGCGATCCGCATGCGTTCTTGAAGCAATTTTTTGCTGCTCGCGAATACACTTTGCTAAGTATTTGCTGGAAATAATGGGCTTATTGTTTTTGAGCCATAAAGATCTAGAATGAGCTTATAAGCTATTGAGCGATTGCTATTGAAGGGAAAAAATAGAATGAATAGGTTCGTGCCTTCTCTTTGTCATTATAAGCTTGCACGCTAGGCTACATGACTAAGATAGGTAGCATTATTTTCTACGTTGATATATTCAGTAAATTTGGTTTGCCACCCGGGCAGATGATACCTCTTAAGTATTCTTATGTTTCCGATTTTAATGCTCTTAGGCTCAAATTAAGCTACTTAGTGTTTGAGTCAATACAGTATTAAAGTTACCTTAAATTAATGTCAGTCTAAAATTTAGCATTTAATTGCCATTACGCTTGAAGTATAACCAGAAGGAATTTCATGCAGTTGCCAACCCTTAGAGTTCAGATAAAAAATAAATATAAATATGAATTTTTTCCTTTGCTTTATTATTACTATTGTTTATATATGTTTTGACAAGTATTTTTTAGCAAAGGAAATTAAAACTTGTTTTGAAAATTTTGCTTTGTTAAAAATGCTTTTGAATTTAGCAAAACAAATTGTTTTAGCCCATCCGATACTTTCAGTTCCTGCACACGGTCCGAATGTAATTTCGATCTGAGACCACGGGTTTACGAAATGTGCTTAAAATTTCTAGTAGTTTTACTTCTATTAATATTTCACTGTAATTATTCCACATTAGCAATCCAAATGCAATTTTGTTTCACGAAATATACCAGATTCTTTGCTAGTAATTAAATTATAGTAAATAATCTGATGTTCCCATGAAATTTAACCTCAGCTTCCCTTCCTTTACAGCAGTGCTCATTTTGATTTCAGTAGGAAGAAGGTACTCGCATTACTGTCAGTGGTTGTATTTCAACATTCTAAAACCTTACCTAGGTGCACTGCCAGTACTGCGCAACCATCTGGACACCTGTAGGGCAGGAATCCCATCATTTTCTTGTTTATGAGTTTCAGAAGCATGTCGTAATTCATACCAGTGAATATGGCGACATTTTTCCTCTTGAAGTTCATGTATTTCTTCAGGAGGTTGAAAGCTTTTGGTACGTTATATTTTCTAGCCCTCAAAAACTGTAGTAGAAATTCATCAGTGGTGCGACACAGAAGATCTTTATCACCTATTTTAATTAAAGTCAATTAGGAAATGTTTAGAAGAAGATATATAATTAAAAAAATTTTGTTACTAATTAGGATCTTTAAGATTTGTTACAATTTATAAAAATCAATCTTCTAAGTGCACAAAATAAAAAATTAAGCAGATATATGGCATATTCTTGACAGTAATTAGCTGCATAACTTCGGTTATAAATATTTCAATAGAAATACATTTTTAAAAACGAACATTGTTTCAGTTTAAGCAAATAAACTATTTATATATTACTTTAGCTGAATGTTTAATTGATCTTGAACTCATAATTAACACTTATTAAGCCAAAAATATGTCAGCAACAACGATAAGTGAAAACGCTTTGAATGAAGTAATGACAATGATACTTGAAACATTTTTAATGCGTACACTGCACAAAAAAAAGGGGGAGATGGGTCTATATTTCCCGTTCTACTGAGTCGACTGACAAAATTCAAATTGCGTTTTTCATGTCTCGAAAGCGCGACTTAAGATATATATTAGATTTATATATAGCATCATTATAGCATAGGTATTTTGGCACAAAACCCCACTTTTTCTGAAATAGCATGCCAATTTTTTTCGATTTTAGGGCTCAGATTATGTCTAAATATTAAATTTTGTAAATTCTGGTGCGAAATTTGCGGAGAAATTCAAAAATTTACCATCGCACATTTTTTTTTCAGTTTGCGCCAAGAAAAATTTACTTGGAGAACTTCTTAATTTACCGGCATCCCATTTTTTCTTATTTTTTTCATTGTAGATGAGCGGGAAAAAAAGTCATCTTTCATGCTTTCAAATAATTTTAACAAAATGCGTAAACCCCATTTGGCGTTATTATTTGGCTCAAACAGAAGATGCCAAATTTGAAAACGCACCAATATGTAAGTTCATGTATATCTTAATAAATTTCGAATAACAAGCTGAAATTTTTTTTGAGGTGTGTCTAGAAATACATCTACTTTACCATGATGCTAAAAATTCTATAGACTGTAATACAAAATTTTTTTCGAAAAATTTATAAAAAATATTTAAAAATGCAAATTTTAAAAATAAATCATGAAAGATGTGTGAACTACGTATGGATTAAGCCTAAAATTCGAATTCTGGAAGTAGGAATCAAGTAAGTTTGTAAGGTTTTAGTTAAACTAACCAAGTTTATTTTAATTTAAATCTTTTCTATCTCCTCTCTGCTTCAACTTCCTGTCAGAAGAAGCGCGCGTTTTTAGCTTATGCTAATTTTTGAAGTTCAGCCAAGCACTATTTAAGCCAGAGGTAAAAACCTCTCGGTGTGTGAGAGCTTTGCCTCAGATCACGGTCACGCTGCTCAACGTTCGCCTGACCAGCTAGCAGTTTAAATTTATAAGCCATAGTGCTTACTACGTGATTGCTTTGTAAAACAAATTAAAGTGCGGTAGTATTTAGTATATCTTGCTACGCACCCTTTTCGGTAGAGGCCAACTTCCGCGAATTGCTCTGCGAAGCAAAGTTTAATTTAAGTTCTATTTTTAATTTATTTAAATTTATTTGATTGTTATGTTGACCAAAGTGCGGTCTTTTACGTTCTGTATCTCTTCCGAGTTCGGAAGTTTTGTATTTAATAGTGATTGAATAAAAGAGGATTTCAAATCCCTTCACGTGCAGTTATTCTCCAGCCCAGCAGTTACACCAGAACATAGCGTACCTTCCGCTCCCTGTTCCAGTTCAGGACTTAGAATTTGGGGATAAGAACCTTGTAAGTAATTCACAATGTTTGCAAAGAGTATGCACAGAGCGCTAAGTCCTGATAAGTTAAATAAAAAAGGAGATGCTAATAAATATATATGAAATTCAATTAATATTGAGGAGCGAAAATTTTGAGAGGTAATTTTTTAAAAAGTACTCCTGCGATTAAAATTATATTTGTTATTTTAAATACTAATAAAATAAAATTAAAATTATATTTGTTATTTTAAATACTTTGCAATTTGGCATAATTTGAGACGTAGTAATAATAGGAGTAAACTTTGCAATTTGGCATAATTTAAGGCGTAGAATCGAAATATGGAAAAATATTGGCATGTCATTTCAGAAAAAGTCGATTTTGTGTCAAAATACTTACATTAGAACACTGCTATATATAAATCTAATACATATGCTAAGTCGCGCTTTCGAGATATAGAATTTCGTTGAATTTCCTCAATCGGCCCAGTAGAACGGGAGATGCCGAGAGAACTGACCATTACATGACGAAGGCCTGCTAAGAAGGCTGGAGAAATACCTTATTTTACGAAAATTTAAAATTTCTAAGTTCACTTGAAAAACATTACCGAAGTGTCTTGTTAACAATTACATTTTGTCATTAGAGGTACTTATAAGAGAATTACACAAAAGTACCCAGAAGTATAAATAGACACATAGGAAGACCATAATAACTCTTACTGTAAACAGAGCTCCTTTCCGATATAAAAGCTGTGTATCTATTATAAAGCTCCTTGGTACATTACCTTAAATTATCAGAAGTTTACATATACAATAGTTAAATCCGCACTATTTAAAAAAAATATCTGCACTGAATAACTATTGCTTGATGTAAACATGTCTGTCATTTGTCTTGTTATGCCCGTATTTGACTTCTCTCAAACATCAGGTTATATAATTTTTGAAGGTCAACATGAACCGTATCTTTTTACTTTCATTAAAAAAGAAGGAAAAGACATCTTTCAGATAAAAGTATGTATTCTGAAAAAAAATGTAACAGGATTTATTTCAAAATTTTAAAAGGAGGTAGATCAAAGGGGAATAATTTAATAGTTTTAAAAATTGTTCTAATTGAAGGCAAAAGAATGAGGTAATTTTTTGTTGAGTAATGCAAGCTCTGAAATCATGATAACGAATATTAAAATCGTTTATCTTCTCTAAAAGATGCAAAAATGATAGAAATATGTAATCTTCAAATCAACAAAGACATCAGTCCAGATATATTTCATAAATTAAGAAAACTCATGTGGACAGTTTACAGTTTCTAGCTTCTTAGAAGACTTTTTTTCAACAGGAAAGAAAGTATTGGGCATACATCCTTTAGCACAAATCTACTTCCGTTCAGTAACCCATCTTCTTCCTTGATGGGAAAGTGGAAATGTTTGCTTCAGGCATTGGCAAACCTGATACTGGTCTAGTTATGGGTATAGCTAAAAAGTAGCTTGCTTAATAATTCGCGTGAATGTACTCAATGCAGGTCATTTACTGCCTTCTTTTTCATTTTGTGGGTCTCTAAACTTCTTGAACACGTGAGACTGTCCACACGTGCAGAAGAACCTAGGTTAGTTCTTCGAAACTCGGCAAGTAAACATAACCGGTCACACGTGTTGGGAAATCTTGACACATAATTCTCTTATAAAAGAGTTATTAAAATGTCAATAACCGTCCTTCTCTGTGATAATGGTTTCCCTTTAAAAGATTTACACGTTTAACCCGCTAATTCATAATAACAACTAATTATTTGAAATTAATATTGGAGAAACACAGATCAAGAACACGAAATTTATTTATCAACGATTATTCAAATCGAAAAGAAGTGTAAATAAATTATCATTTCGAAGGCTGTTAACTTTGAATTATATAATTCAGATAATAATAAAGTATGAATTACATAATTCAGCTCATGTTTAAGCTCCATCCATTTTCGAATGAGATTTAAAAATTCTATGAAGCTAACCGTTTCGGTGAAAAGTTAAAATTATATTTGTTATTTTAGATTAATTTATGCTCCGTATTCAAATTCAAGTTCTAAAACTATATATTTTGTAAAATTTTATAATTCACAGCGAATAAAATTCAACTAAATATTTAAATCGGTGTAATATACGGTTAAAATAATATTGTTGCTTTGGTGAATGAATTGGACCATTTGGATCCCAACAAAGCACTCAAGGACAATCGTCTATTTAAAGAAATACTGGTTCTTATCCATTTATAATAAGAAAAACCACTAAATACTCCTACACAGCTAGACCATTCACTAGACGAAAAGCCAACCTTAGTAGAAAAGCCAGCATTCAGCATTCATATCTCTCAAGCTATGAGGGGCTGTTTGATAAATGGGGAAAAAAATAAACTCAAAAGAACGATTAAATAATCCAAGGATCCAAGGATTAATTATTACGGAGTGCCTAGGGTAAAGAACCCTCTACCTCCGCATCATAGTTAATAAAAGGGAGCAGAAATAGGAAAAAATACATGAAAGACGTTAAGGAAAATTTAAAAAAGGAATCAACATGACTTGAGAAAAATTACAAAGACAAAAAGAATAACTTATAAAAATATATAGTTCGGAAAAATTAAGCAGCGATTAGTGAAATTCGATCATGGGACCTTTCGGCCTGGAGTCTAACGCGCTAACCACTGAGATAGGGAAAATACAGAACTTCTTGGTATTTTAAGATTTTTAATAATTTTTTGGGGGTATTTTATAATTTTTTTAACATGAATACAACACCAAAGATAAAGCAGATAGGAAAGATTTTACGATTAATAGGCTCCTTGGTCACATGGATTATAATATGATTTAATAATACAGCTAAATGCTACTTTTATACAACTTTATCACTAGCATATATAAAATAACATCGTATATATATCCGACATTCGCGTGCAGAACTCAAAATCTATCAATGAAACCAAAAGATTGGAGACATAAGCAAGGTGAAACGAAACAGAAGAAATCATCTTTTTTGTTTTTTTGTAATAAAAAAATCTCCTTTGCTTCATTTACCTAAATGTGAGCAGATAAGAATCTCTGACTTTATTCACTGAATAAATTCGATTTCCTTAGCTAACCTGACACTTTTACCGTTTGGGAAAAAAGCTCATACAAAATGTACTCAATATTAACCATTGCTTTGTTTCATTAGATAAAAAAAAGAACTTTTAAAATGATAAAAATTTGCATGACATGGTTCTATGATATCATTTAAATAATGATTACTAAACACTTTTCATCTTTTGCAATAGGATTCAAATTAATTACATTTAAAAATCACTTATATGCTGGACTTACTTAAAACAAGCTCACGTAATTGTTGCAGGCCAACTTCCTTGCTTTCCTGTGTTTCTTTGAGCTCGTCTTCAGCCTTTTTTACAAATTTCTCCGGCAAGGAGAAGGCTTCAAAAGGATATAACCCATCTTTGGATTTAGTTGTGATAACCATTTTGAATTTGTGCTATCCGATGTTTTTCAGAAATATCTGTAATTAGAAAATATTTCTATATTTCACCACACATGTATTTTGTATTATATTACTATTAAAAGAATATTCTAAAAGCAAGCAGATAGGTTTACTAAAATACATTCTTTTTTAATA
The DNA here is from genome assembly GCA_000611955.2 of Stegodyphus mimosarum. Classification (NCBI taxonomy): domain Eukaryota; kingdom Metazoa; phylum Arthropoda; class Arachnida; order Araneae; family Eresidae; genus Stegodyphus; species Stegodyphus mimosarum. The sequence continues at coordinate 354,375 of KK121355.1, read as the reverse complement.
ATCTTGTTATCAAGCAAATCGTGTTTTTTGCTTTGATTTTAAGTTAAAATTAAAGCCTTTTATCTATTAATACATTCACTTTGCGTTCAAATTGCAAACGTTTAACTATCCCTTAAGCTTTTACAATTTCCTTTTCTCTTTACGAGTTTCATCTTTTAAAGCCTATAAAGTGAGCGTGTTAAAGTTAGATGTCAAACCCGTTTTCAGTGTGAACTTGCCTATGGAAAGATAAGCATTTACAGCAAGTGCTAGCCCTTGAAATAGTCATTAGCTGTAATGGTACTCTTCCGAGACAAGATTCAGCAATGCATCTATATATGCAGGTGTGTATGTATATATGTGTGTGTTCATACATCCATACATACATCCATACGTACATATATACATGCATACATGAGCACATACATCCACACATATATGCATACATACTTACATTTCTGAACCTGGTACCGGTAACAGAAGAGTACCATTGCTTTGCAAATTGTACAAATGCGCTTTTCTTTGTAAACACAGACAACATTTTCTTCCCATTTACCAAAAAAAAAAAGACCATACGTAGAAAACAATAAGAGGAGAAAAATACTGTTTAGAATCTACAAAGATGCGTTCAATAAATAGTTGTGAACTGAATTTACAATAAAAAGGAGAAAAATATTGTCATATCACCTATAAGCTTGGGAAATTATTCGTAATGAAATAAATTTAAGGTTGCCCCCCCCAACTTTAGGTATTATTTGGGGATCAAAACAGCAAAAAGTAAAATTCATGAAATATTAAATTCTTTAAGGATGTAACCGTAAGATCTGCGGAGTGGCATAAGACCGTGATATTTAAATAACAGTATAAAATGTAAAAACTATTAAAAAAGTATTAAAAACCGGCAAAAGTGATTTTTTTGGTGGCCGTTTTGAAGGAAATTTGAATTTTATTTATAACAAAGGAATTTATTTGCGACACAAGCTTTATAAATGGTAAAACATAAACTTTAGGCAAACAGATTGCCACATATAAATTGAATCCATCTTCCTATATTCTATGTAACTCTGAGAAAATGCACCATGCACGATGGCGGATTTCGCTTAGATTTCAATGAATTTCGAAAAATCGATTTTTATAAAATTTTAAATTCCTAGTCATTTTTGCCCTTACATATTATGGCCTATTTCTAGTGATTTTATATCTGCTTAGAACTTCCTTTCATCGAGCAGTTGGTGACGGATGGGTCGTTTTTACAGTGTAAACATATATTTACGTTATACAATTTCACGAAAGTTTTAGAAATAGTTTGAGAAAGAAATAACGATGGTTCAAAGGTGAATTTAGAAGTATGCGTAGAACGAAATAATTATTTCGAAACAAACAGAAGAAAAATCAACGATATCATATTATCATTAATATGATTAATATTTCTAAAAATTATACAAAATGTAATCTTAGAGAAGCAATGATTTTGATAAAATGTTTATCACGAAAATAGCGGTATTATTCCGTTAGAGAGGCGTTAGTTAATAATGAATTAAAAATGAGAAAAAAACAGTGCTTCAACAACACGTGATATCGTGGCTCGAGAATTTAACGTTTGAAATATCGTGGGTCGAGATTTCTAGTTTTCGTTTGGCATATCGTGAGTCGATATTTTGAGTATTTTTTATTTGCGCTTGAAATATCGGGACTCGGGATTTTTAGTTCTCGTTTGAAATATCATTATTCGGTATTTTTGTGCCACATTTCGCCATTTTTTTAATACGACGGATTACACAATTTCGCAGTTACCTAATGACGAAGAGGCTGCCATAAGATTCTTTCAAGGCAAAGGAATAATTCATAGCAATGACTTAAGCCTTCTTGGACTTAACTTTTGACTTAAAAAAAGCTCCTATATGGCGCTGTTACGAACGTTCTTGCTGTGAAAAAAAAGGATTGAGAGCCAAAACATGGTTTGAAAGCTCTACTCTTTCCTTCCTCTATGCTGTTCTTTTTATGTATCCGTGGTGTCAAGAATTGTCGTCGATTGAATTTTGCCAACTTCAGTTAAAAATGAGCCGTAGTACGACAATAAACTGGAATAACTACTTTAAAGTCTTAAAAAAAAGTTGGACATGGGTTTTTTTTTTGGGGGGGAGCGATGATATTTGGAGTTTATGCCGGGAAAGCAAAGAATGTTTCTGCTCGCTGTTCCCGATCATTGCGTTTCAACACTGATGACAACCATTCAGGAAAACATCGCGAATAGCAGCGTTATATTTTCAGACTGATGGAAAGAGTATAAGAAAGAGGAATTAAGAAATGCTGGGTATAAATATTTCATTGTGAATCAGAATTATAATTTTGCAGACCTCGAAACTGGATGCCATAACCAAACAGTGAAACGATTGTGGGGCAGTGTTAAATGGAGAAATAAACGTGAGCGAGGGACTGCTCGCCACCTATTTAATAGAATTTATGCAGCATCGGTTATATTCAAAAACGGAAATTTTTTCTGCGATAGTAAGTGATATTTATAATTTCGGGCCACTTGTTTAGGTTAAATTTTGCTTTGTTTGTTATTTTTCATTTATGTGCAGAATATTGTAGATAAAAAAATTAAAGAGAAAAATTTACTTTCGTTAAGGATTAAGAAATAAAAAAAAATTACATTTTACTGAACTAATTTTTTTAGTTTCCTGAACTTTATTATTATTTTATAAATTTATACTTGGCAACAATTGGTGGCAAGAAAAAAAACCTGCTCATTTTATCTGACGCCGTTGTAACGGAATAGTACCAAAATATCTATGCAGCAAATCCGTTCGACCAGATTCGAATCCGAGTCGAACTCGACTCAGAGTCAGTTCTAACTATTCGGTTCAGCCGTCTTACCACTTGGTCACTCAGTATGAAGAGAAAAAAATATAAACTTTAAGTTTATACTTATCTGGAAGCGATGCTATATTATTTCGCTTATTCTATTTATCATGAAATTTGTATGGACAGTGTCAAATGAGAAATGTTAGCATTTAAGTATTTTTTCGGTACTTGCAATATTTATTCGTAAATCGATAAAGCACGCGAGGGAGGGTGGATGCCTTTATGGAAATTTTTTGGAAACTGAGTGGTATTCACGATACACGTGAAGAAAATATGAAAAGACTACTGTTGCCAGCCCGTTCGCAGAATTCAAGCCAGTTCGATCTACCGGTGTTCAGCAGTTTTATCCATTCGGCCACTATCGAGACGGTATTCGTAATGCAATGCAACGATCTATGTACACTTTAATGACTGTAAAGTACTTTTTTACTGTCCAAAAGAAAATTTTTACACGCTGTCATTTCAATTCTAAAACCAGCTTTGATGTTTAAGTAGACACTTTATGGAAACATAACGAAGTAATGCAGGAAGGCTTAATTGTCTATTGAATGTATGAATTGAAATCAGACAAGCTCAGGTTACCGTCTGTGGCAATGCAAGTATAGTATCACAATAGAAAAAGCAACGTGCTTCTAAAATTTACTCTATCTGTCCTGTGAGGAAATATTTAGAGGAAAAGAAAGTTTAGGTTATATCCGACATAATGCATATTTATCAAGTATTATGATTAAGCAGAATAATAATTTACGCTGAAGATGACCCTGACTGAATAGTTGATTTAATACCAGCACCATATCAGTTTATTTATAATTGCTGGCTGTCAATTCATTAATGCGTACTTCCTTTAACTAAACAATTCCTAGTATGCTAATTTTTATATTTTTGCGGTAAAAAGAATATTTTAATGAATAATTCATGCATATTAGAATTTGGGCATTCTTTCCTATTATGAGATTAAACAGAAAATCTCATATCAGTATATTTCAAGATCTGTTATTTATTGGCGATAGCAAACTCATTCATAATTTATCAAGATTCTCCAAAGCACTTTTTTTTCGGAATTATAAACGCAGTCTTTGAATAGCACATTTTAGTTTCCTGTTTGAGAGAGTTTTAGTCATACTTCATACTGCAGCATTCATATTGGGTTTTAAAGAAATGATATCTTTCTATGGAAACAAAATCAAAGTATCAGAAATATCCTTGACTTCTGAGTCACGTATACAAAATGAGTCTACTGTAACTATGGCAAATTAATCTGACGAATCTTTACGGAAAATCATTGGTTTTATTAAAATTTATTTGATGATTCATGGTAAGCTAAAGGAGAATCCCTATTGTTCTAGATATGAAATGCAGATATTGTTCTTCTAAAAGTAAATTTTCTAGAACACTTTTATCGGAGCTTCTATTGTTTCTAGCTGAGAAAAATATTTTAGACAAGAACATGAGATATTTTCATTGAAACGAATGAATCCGTGTCACTTTAGTTTATATCAAAATAATTTATTGTAAAACATGAGAAATGAAATACAGCCAAATTAAACTTATAGAAATTTTTAGTTAAATAACATTTTATATATCAAAATAATTTATTGTAAAACGTGAGAAATGAAATAAAGCCAAATTAAACTTATTTATAGAAATTTTTAGTTAAATAACATTTTATATGCTTAAATATAATTTTTGAAATAAAATTAAAACCGAAAAAGTAAAACTTTTAAAGGGAAGTGTTATCCATTATATAAGATATGAAATCAAGACGTTCCTTAGTTTATTAGATGCGAAAAAAGAAAATACAACCTTAAAGCAATAAAAAAGAATCTTAGAAATAGCAGACTCCATGCTAAAATTTTATTTAACCAGTAATGGTATTTAACCTGTTAAATTTAAAGCCCAAAATAATTTTTAAATATTTTTTTTTGAAATAAATTTTTATTCTCACTTGAGCATATATTTATAAATTTTTGTTTCATAAAAAATAAATATAAATTAATAAAATTTTTGCAAATCATGAAAAATGCTTTAAATTGCTTACAACGTAGTCAATAAGTGAGAGTAAACCCTAATACATGTAACATATGAATCTCACTGTTTATGACTTACGTTACAATTCATTTCAAATTACACTTATAAGTAGCAAATGATAAATTTATTTCATAACTGAGCGTAGACATTCCTCATTGCTCACGTTTTGAAATATGAAATAATTTTACTAAAAGCAATGCACATTCTCTGTCAATCATGAGTTTAAACCTTACTATATTGCGTAGAATTCCTTTTTTATTGTATAGTACTTTATAAAGCGTGCAAAAATGTGTGTGTGCTTATTTTCCAAAAGCAATTTAATATTTTTAAATGTCTATGAAATGATGTTGAAACATTTTAACTGCAAGATACAGTTTCCGTTTGCATTTAATTTTCTCATTATGTTAGTTTTTTCATCTTTCCAAGTCTAACGATTAACTGAACAGAAAAAGAAGAAGTGGGCGGCCCGCCAGAATTTTAGCATTAGTTGTACAGGTAAAGCACTCATCCTTTCCTACCAGCAAACCACTAGAAGGGACTTTGTGCTCACTTGTATTTTAAGTGGCCTTATCCCGCATAGGCACTATACGTATACAAAAATCTATGTCCCCTCCGGGATTCGTATTCAGACCCAATGATACGGCAACCAGCATCACTAATCATTGTACCGATCAATGCAGCTACAACGACTAACAGGTACACGATGAAGCAAGGCCAGAACTTGCGCATTCCGAAAGGTAATTAGGCTAAATGGAAATTTCATCTACACCTCATTTTCCTGTAAAATAATCTAACCATATGGAGCAGTTCCAGCTGGAAAATCCCCACCAGTGTCCGAGTGGTTAAGACTGATGAACATTGACGGTTTAACACGGCATTGAACCCGAAGGAACAGAGGCTGGATTGCATAGATGCATTTCATGGGTTTCTTTTTGTGACCCGCAAATACAAGCCAGTATCAATTAGAAAATATTCTGTGAAGTTATTTCTCTTAAGCAGAAAGCCCTCATGTGCTCTGTGTATTGAAATAATAATAGCAAACCCTACTTCGAAAAATCTTTCTTGGAGGAAACTAAGTTTAGCATTTATAGGCCTTGAATTCTTAGCTGTGGAGAGCCAATTGATTACAAGACCGTATTTCTCTAAAAAACATTTTTAAGATTTTTCTTTCGCTGTGCTTAATTTTGAAACGTAACCAGTCGACTCAAAAATATGTTTTCACGATAGTAGTAGCTAATTTGTTAATATAGGTGATATCACTGAGCTTATCTTAATTATTCTAATGTTACTTATTGCATGAAGAATATTTGTTACTTATTGCGCCAAGAATATTTATCTCCAGAAACTGACATCTGGTGTTCTTGATATTCAGCTGATGTCTCTGCTAAACTATCAAATTTTGCTTTACTTCGTCTTTATTTGTCATATCATAGTTGCAAGAACTTAGAATGCGCGTATTTTTCCCAAGATTGCAATAAAGTATATATTAAGAAATTTGCTATTAAGTAAATGCAGTCCTTGCATTTCTACCTTCAAAAGTTCAGGGCGAAACTCGTTTGAAAATGATACAAAATTACTGCGCATTTCAGCCTCCGCCTGTTTTGAAATTACTAGCGTAGGATAGGAATAAGGATGCTATTTTTTTGTTTCTGATATCAGTTTTGAAACAACAGCCATTCGTTTGCCGATATCACGCGCATATCATTCCGATGAAATAATGAATACTTATGACCACTTTCACTAGTGAGGAAGCGTAAATAAAACAAAAATCGGTTAATTGCCTTTTCAAGTATGCGGCCAGCGAAGGTTGTTGCCTTAAAGCATTAAGTCACGAAACACAAAGCTTGCCATAAATTAAACATAAACAAGTAAAAGATCTCGCCAAAACAGGATTTCTTCGCTTGAATTTTTTTTTCTCTTTTTCTCTATTTATTTTATTTTCTGTACTTGTTAGAAGTTTAGATTTCACTTCCGTTTTAATTAAGGAAGTTTTAGGCTCGATTTAAATGCATAAATTACATATTTCATTTTTATTATTAACATACGACTTTCATTCATAAAAGAAATTAACACGATTAAAAATGATGAAATGATTTTCTCATAATTATTTTTCCTTAGGAAATTATACGAAATATCATCTATTAGAACTCTTCAAATTTTAAATATTTTGATTGATGCTGAGCAAGCCATAATATTCACACCTAAAATGACAAACATTTGTATTCATGAGCACGGTCTATGTGAAAATTTAATTCTGTAAGTTCAAATTATGCTAAAAATAAGCAATTAATACCGCTCAGTAGTGAATAGTGATTAAGAAAGAAAATCACTACGAGAAGTTGTAAATCTAAGATTCCAGCAGCTGCTTGCATTATGATCATTTATGTAATAACAAATATAAACTTTTTTCTTATATTAGTTGTTGCTTGTTCACAACGACGTTTTTGTTAGCTTCACCGTAATTCTTATAATAATCACAATTTAGAGGCTTTAGCCTAATAATTTTCATGGTAGTTATTTATTGCTAGTATTGGTTGCTATCTGATTTATATTTTGATGTAGTTTTCAGAATACTGCTGGAATACATATGAAACTGTGTATGTTTTCCTCTCAAAAATACTCGAAATTTATGAACCCATATGTTGTTAGCTAGTACCTTCTCTTTAGCGTGTTGTTTCAGTCCTTTAGCCAATTGGTTGCATATTTTTTTTTAATTACGATCTACTTAACAACCATAAACAGAATTTAGATTTGAGAATGGGGTTTTAAAGAAAATTAGTAAAAAAATTAATTCACAATCTTTTTAAGTAGGTCTTGTTCTAAACACTATTTCGGAATGCATCAAAAGTATAATTGGGAAATTAAAATAAAAACATAAAATCGTGATAAGCAAAAATGTAAAACAAACAAATTTTTACTCCTCAATGAAATTTGTAATATTAAAACTTAAGTGGAGTTATTGTTTAATAATAAAATTTAGGGCAGGAAAATAGCTCACATTAATTTTGTCGGAATACTTGACTTTATATGCAATAGCAGTTATTCTACATAATGCTAAAATATCCATATTATATGCATCACTCTTAATGTGGCCAAAATAAAAATGGAGATGCAATTTATGAGAAATCCATCTTTTTATCAGGAGTTCCTATAATATCCCGAATACGAATCCTAAAAGTCTCTCAAATCCTTTTATAAGAATAGCGATAGGAAACGCGAAAAATTTTCATTTAATATTAAGACGTTTTATTAAAAGAACATTTAACACCTGCATTTAATGAAAAGTAAATTTAGGAATGCAGTATTTTAAAACACGCCTAGCTGTATTAAAATTAATGAAATTTAGTAAATGAAGTATATAACTTGACTACCATTTAATCAGAGTAGTTTGACAAAACACTCATTTGATTAAAAATAAGTTTTTTCCCATTCTTTTTAGAATATTTCTAATTAAAGTAATTTTAGAGGGTGAATGCTATTTGAAGAGCAACAGAACTAAATATGGAATGCTAAATTCGTTCCGGAAAGGTAAGAACTTAGCACTCAGCGCAACCACGATGTTATGCTGAATGATTCAGATCACTGGTGATTCAGATCAAACAAATATCTCTCTTTCTATTAGACGTCAAAAAAACTAATCTTTCTACAGTTTTGAGCTACATCATTTAACAGGTTTTTACATTCAGGAGAATTCCAGTGTTACACCCTTTCTTTTTTTAAGAAACACTTAGCGTTTTAACTTTGAACATCTTGGATTGGTTTTAATTGTTTAAACAATTATTGTGCCTTGTACTGTAAAAATTCCAAACGGAAGTTCTTGGAACCTATCTAGTAACACTTTTCTTAATATAACGAAAACGAAAGCTGTCAAACCGAAAGCTTATTTAATATCATAAATAATTTTTCCGCGAATTAGTCATAGGAAGTAAGATTATTTTACTCTTCGCATTACCATCGTAATCAATCATTGTATTTGAATTTATGTATGTTGAATTCAGGTATATTCAAATATAGCAATATATTTGAATTTTAAATCTTAGGTAGTAAAAATAGAAAAATTAACACCGAAATTATTCAGATAAATTAAAATATACCAGTATATTTGAATTTTAAATCTTAGGTGATAAGAATAGAAAAAATATGTACAGAAATTATTTCTACTACTACTGATAAGTGTATGAAGAGCAGGGCAGATCAAACTCAATGCGCCATTACCAACAGCTTTCTTGAAAAAATCAGCTTCACTAGAAAAAAGGTAAAATTGGTGAAAACTGCAATACAACAAAATTGAAGAAAATTCAGCGCAATTTTTCAGATAAAATTCGTAAAATTCTGAAAATTGCCGTATGTTAATGCCGTTAATATGTTTGACCTTTATATATTTCACAGTAATCTGACAAAAATCGCAAAACACCTACAGTTAAACAGAAGGAATCTTCAAAGATTATATCCTAATGCTGAGAATTTATTTAAATATATGCTAAGAGGAACTTTAGACACGTGTTTGCGGAGAGATTGTTATCATATTTGACGATCTAACCTGTGTGAAACCAGGAAAAACAAGCGTGCGCCCAGTTTCGGTCAAGGTTTCGGGAACGGTCAGAAGCTGTATCACCAAACCGGAACAGTTAAGAACTTTCACCTAGATTTATCAGACTGATAGGTTTCAGGCTGATTAAATGAATGACAGAAGAAGAAAAAAGGAGAAACAAGTACAAAATATCTGTGATAAGGAATTCGATTATATTCTTTTGCGAAATTGATCTGAAGTAATTTTCTGAATAATTTTTTTATGCATTGTGAAAGTAAAACTGTCTGTTGATGATACACATTGCATTTTTTAAGTCTGGGATTTTTAAAAATCATTGAAAACAGAAATAGAGTTATAAAGCTCTCAATAGCAGAAAGAAAAGACTGAATAAATAAAGACGTGATTTTGTTTTTAAAAAAAAGGCCAGTTTTTTCATTATTTAGAAAGAACCGTCCTTCCACGTTGCGTAAAACACCGCTACGGATTCTTGATCTTTTATTCTCTGAATGTTTGTTCTTGAATTCTCATTTCGATAAATTTATTTAAAAGATGGAAAAATTAATTAACTATCTGCATTTTTTATAATTAATAGAGAATAAAATTTATTAAGAATACATATAAATTTTAAGTTATCTTTTAACTTCTTTAGAAGTACCTCTTTTTGTATGCAAGCAAAGAAAGTAAGATATTTGTCAGATGTCTTTGGAAAAATTTGAGAAACAACCCTTCCAACTTATTAATTTAATTGATAGTTGAGTCTAATCACTTTAATTATGAATCAAATATGTCGAACTTTATTTCGCATAATTAATTTTTGAAAGCTTGATTTAATTTTGTTACCTAAATTTACTGTAAAACTGTGTTATTTTCTTCAATTATTTTGTTTAATATTTCTTTATTAAAAACTGTGTTGTTTTCTTTAACATTTTATTAAGTATCTTTCTTCATTTAAAGCAAAAAACTCCTTTGATCACGTTGTTTTGTTTTTTTCTGAAGTAATTAGTAATTGCATGTAATTTTTTTTAGATTGTTCAGCTTCAGTTTCGACACAACAGGGTAAAGAAGGCTTTCTGGCGCTTTGTTCAGTTACCGATTGAAACAATTATTGATTAAAATATTGCTTTATGTATGTTATTTTGGGTGCTTTCTGATTACCTGCACCCTCACGAAAAGTCGCCAAATCTTTTTGGCTTTATTAATTGACAAGAAATTTACGTTTTTTATCTTTATAGCTAGTATGCACTATTCTTTTCATAAATAAGAGAATTTTATGAGAAAAACAAAAATCAATATCATCAGTATTTGCATTACTACAGCCTATTTATACTGTTTATCAAAATAATTATTAAATGTAAAGCGTGTAAATTCGCGTATGCTCAAATACGCATATCGTACGCATATGTGTGGGTTATTTATTGTCATGTGTTTACTCGAAAATAATTCAAAAACGGGCAAGTCTACCGAAAGTTGAAACAAAGGGTGCGAATACTGAAGAAAGACCTTATTTTGCGATTAATCTTATATTCTACTAATAATTAAAAACCAGTTACTGTTCTTGAATGTATAACAGAAAATAGCATATCACTTCAGAAAAAAAATCAAAAGGAAATTACGAATGATTTGATGTATCAGCTGATTCTTTTACATTTCAATATCAATTTGAATGCTGATTTTTACATAACAGCTTAAGCAGAAATTATTTGAACAAAATCGCATGCGTATTTAGAAATTTCTGGAAATAACACATTCCTCTCTCAGTTGTTTTAAATTAAATACATCTTTTACAACAGCAAGCATATGATTTGAAATAATCATTATATATCAGCGGCTTAAAAGTACTAGTTACAAAATAAGTGAATAAAAATAAATGAATAAAAAGCTGGTGTTGAAATATTCAGCATTCCTTTGCAATAGGCTTATATGATGGTGAGTTTTCATGTATACGGTCCTCCTGAGAAAGAGGAGCTTTGCTGTACAAAATAGAAACAATGCCCCATTGGGCGTAATTTAAAATCCGAAAGCTTTCAGATTTTAAATTGCACCCAAAGGTTCATTTTTTAATGTTATGTTACATTTATTTATTAAATATCATGCTCTTCGCAATTTAACCATAAAATTCAATTCAACAGCAATATCGCAAAATAATTTTAAAATGAGCATATCTTTAAAATTTCCGATACACAGTCTCGACCGCTGGAGATAAAAACTTTATTTTTTCCAGCAGTATTGCCATTGCTCGCTTTGAAATCGTTGAGTTTCTTAATCAAAAATTCGTTAAGTGTTAAAAAGGAAAAACTGAAGCCGTTGTTTTAAGTAATAAATAAGAATTCAAATTGTAAACTATGGATTAAAGAAATTTTTTACTTTCAAAAATTCGGAAACAATATTTATGATTTTTTATTTTGTACAGCAAAGGTCATTAATTGATTTTGAAAAAAGAATTTGTAAAGTAATGCATTAATTTCAGTCTTCTGATGTATTAAAAGTTTTTTGTAAAATGATGCGAATTAGCAAGATTGAAAAATAATACATAAACTCAACAGTAGTCACATTGTCGTTAAACTACGTCAGCATGTCATCAGAAAAGCAATAATAAGTTCATTTTGTATAAAGTTTGAGAAAAGAACTCACCTAAGAACGTTAGCAGTTCTAAAAATAATTCGGGTTGCGTTTCAGTTTCTTCAGCGGAACATCAGCAATGATTTTTTGATGTTATAAAGAATCGAGCACGAACATGAAAGAACCTAATGTTCGGTACATCTACTGAAGTACCTGATGCAACTGACAGTGAGAAATACAGAAATCCAACTGAAATAAGGGAACTTAAAATTTCATATGTCGGCAAATTTCCCGCCTGGTGTCTTTTATTTATAAAAGAAGGGCAGTTCCAGATAGCAAACGGGTTCCTAACCAAACAAAAAAGCATGCGTAAGAAATCCCAAGGCAGTTGGTTGTTCCTCTAGTCTGACGTCATCAAGAGATGAAGGTTGAGTTTGCGAACTTTTACTTGAAAAGGTGGATCTGGCTGTATCAATTTTGACCTTAGGTTTTTCTTTTATTATTTTATTTTTTAAAATTAGTTTTTCCTTTAGGAAGATGGCTAACAATGTCTCAAGGACTGCAATCCGAAGTGTTTCATGACTTAAAGCATATTTTCATGCCAGAGTATTATTTACTAGCAATAGATGCAATTGTTAAGGCTTACTTTTAAATTGAAAAAAAAAATAAATAAAAAACTTTGCAAAAGGTGCAGTGAACTTGTTAAAAACTTGCGCGTTTTGAAATGCAGTCCTTAAAGATAAATCGTGACATAATACGTAATCTTGTATGCTCACAAGCCAAAATTATGTTGTTTGTTTATTCGAATATGGGGAAGAAGAATAGGGTTATCTGCCTAAGAGAAGAGATGTGTTTGGGAGAATTTTCTAAAGCAAACGGGCTCAACTTGCTTCATGTTACACGCAGGGAAAGCAACGAAAGCGCTCATATTACTAGTTTATTCAGCGAGTTAGACTACTTAGTATTCTAAGCATTTACTAAGTGCGATGGGTACAGATAGAAAGAAGGGTAATTTTATGTCCTACATATGTTAAGTTTTACATATCAAGTACTTACTTGTTGTTATGTATAAATAGCAATCACACTTAAAAGTTCAAAATGGCGAGTTTGCTGTAACACATCTTCTGCGAAATGCAGCATGCAAACAGCAGTTAATCAATGGTAGTTCTAGAATGCATATATATATATATATACATAATTATAAAATATTTTTTTAAAAACAAAATATAAATATGCCTAGGATTTTTGATTTTCGCGCATTAAGCTGCTGAAAAAATTAGTAAAGACATAAAGTAAGAAATTTAGAACTACTA
>KK121355.1:300279-338635 GCA_000611955.2 Stegodyphus mimosarum | reverse complement strand
ATATATATATATATATATAGTATGTTATAATGTAAAGTTGATTTACTGAATAATTTTGAAAAAGTTGATCATAATCATCCTTATCCTTCTTATACTTAAATTCCTTTTAAACTATATTATAGTCAAAAGGATAATGCACTTATACACCGGCAGTGCGGTGCGTTTATATTTCATTACATAAATATATTGCATTAATCCTTTTGGCCCGAGACGAAAAGAACTGGAATATACCATTTTTATGCCTTTCCTCTAGCCCTCCGAGCGTTAGGAGTTTAGCTCTGAAATTTCAAAGTTCCTCAAAATGTCAAAAAAAAAATGGTATTTTTTTTATTATAATTAAAACAACGAGTCTCTCACTTTGTACCTTAATTCGTTTCTTCTAAAATACGTCCAACTGGAAGTCGGATATGTTAAAAGCTGGCAGAAATTGTATGTGTAATGAATAAGAAGAATATCCTGCTATACGGAATTTCACGTATAACGCTGAAAGGACTAGTATAATGGGGTGTAAGACAGTTTCCCATCAAACGTTCTTTATGAAATTATGTACCTTCTAAGAGGATGATACATACGACTGTTTGGCAGTTAAGGGTACAGTCTGTCTATCATAAGAAAAGCTCCCGCCAGTTAGTCTGCAGCTGTCTGTTGCCGCAGAAACTAACCTTGACCAGGTGTCTGTAGGGGTATCTTGAAGATTTATTTTTCAGTTTGCCATCCTGGCCCATTTAAAGATGAATTTGCGACCCTTGGTTCGCCCCTATTTGAAATATACTAGGCCTGTTTCTATAGCGACCGCAACCCGCCAGACACTGTGGCGGGGCTATTCTTCTCATAGACAGACAGCACAATGTCTGGATTCGAATATCATTGCGTTACCGAGTATGACTAGTATGGCTTTGCAAGATGGAACACTTAAAGTGCGTCTATCCTGAAATTCTCTACAGAGGCATTTGAATTTCATCTACTGGGATTTTATCGATCAAAATTAGGATGATGCTTAAATATGGAAATACTCTGTTTTTTCGTAAATTAAGTACCTAATCAAATTCTTGATGCAAATTGCTTTCAACTACTTTAATAAAGAATTTCAGTTTGAATAACTTTGTTAATATTTAATGGATTGCTGTTTTATTGTTAGCCAAAATTGTGCGTAAATGCAAAGAAAAAATGGGAGTTTACTATTGTAATTGATATTAGATATGGGATGCCTGTCACATATATTAAGATTTTCGATTTGAATAGCTTATTCAAATTCTTCTAACAATGTAATCTAAAACATAATTCAATCGCTTGTTGAAAACCGAATTTTAGTTAAATAACTTTTGGTTTTGTACTTAGACAACATGAAAACCAAATTCATGTATTATGTAGATAAACACGATGAATCGACTGATCTGTTTTGGGGCCTATTACAAACATGAATGAACATTCTGTAAATAAATACAAATTAATAAATTATGAACCCAATATTTACTTTTTTTTCATAATGTCAATTACGAAGAATTACGTACCGATGTGCCTGATTTGAAAACAATCTACTAACTGTAACCTTTTTTTTTCTGTATAAGATCTTGATTTTATGGCTAGACAATATTAATAAAAGCTTGTTTAAGTGATAAGAAAATGTATGCAAAAATTGCAACACTGAGAAAATATTTTAGTGTTATTTTATCTTCGTTTATAAAAACCTATTTATTTTAAATCTTAATAAAAATAATACAGAATTTACATTGCATGCCTCAGTTTCACTCAATTATATAACTTCAGTACACTTAGTAGATGTAGTAACTATTAATTTTTTGAATATATAGTTTAATAATATTAAGAAACAGAACTAATGGCTTAATTAAGAAGCATAACTAATAGCTTAATTATATAGATAATTATATTTGACGATCGAGTAGTTTAAAAATTTGGCTCTTCCTCACTATTGTGCAACATAGGTATTTCTTTTTAACTTACAAATAGCATTATCTGCGTGATAACGTTGAAAAGGGAGGAAGAAGTTTATCTTAGGCTTGCATGCCATACATTCTTGTCCATGCTAACGTGCTTTTGGTCATCTCAAGTTTACTTTTGAATTGTCTTTTTACGACCTTGAATACCCCTGAAGACGGTGAAATTCGTCCCTTCCTGTTTGTTTTTTAGTGTTTTTTTCTGAGAAAGCAACTTTTCTAATCTATGATTTTCAGTTTTCTAGTATCCGAAGAATTTTGGTATTATGTGTTCCGAAGAAAATGCGCGTTTAGGTGTTCTTTGCATACCGTCGTTTTTCAATGTATAGTTTAATTTTGCAAAAATTAAATTATACATTGGAAACGTTATTAAACAGCATTGCCATTAACACTGACAATGTTATCCAATATTAAAGCATTTTTTTAAATTGCAAGATTTCTAAATTTTTGTGCATCGTTTTAATAAATTTAAAAGTTTAGTTTTTTTATTGGATGTATGAAGTTTTTAATTTGGAGTAATTAAACAGTAGTTAATAGTTTCAAGATAATTGTTCTCATTACTTGCGATAGATAGTATTTTTTCCATTAATTATGCAATGTTCAAAAAGAGTTAATGCATATAGTCTAACCTTATTTCTTTATATGGCTACTTGGAAAGAAAACTGTCACAACTAAGGAACGGAGATTTATATTTATCTGTGTACTTCATTTTTTATTT
This sequence comes from Stegodyphus mimosarum, assembly GCA_000611955.2. NCBI lineage: Eukaryota > Metazoa > Arthropoda > Arachnida > Araneae > Eresidae > Stegodyphus > Stegodyphus mimosarum. The sequence goes on along the minus strand of KK121355.1, from coordinate 335,962 downwards.
GTTTTTATGGAAATGTAATGCAGAAGTATTTTTATCTTTTTTCATGTCGTCAAGTTTTTTAGTCTTAATTTGCAGGATCAACCACCACACAGTTGATACGCTACACAGGTTCTCAAATTTTTAAAATTTTGTACTACATAAATAAGAGTAAATAATACATGCACTATCATATATCAAGGTATGTACGAAAAGGGAGGAATTTTGAAATCTTTTGTGTAAACATTATACTCTCAAACAATGTGCCATTAATAATACAAGTACAGGTAGAGTCTAGGCCAACATCTTTGTAGTACCACAGATACAGAAGTATTGCTGAACCTAGCTAGTTGTTAAGCTTTCGCATAGACACTGTACGCTTAACAGATATTACTCATTTCTCCGGAATTCGAACACGGGCGCTTTGGCACGGCATTCAGAGTCACCAACCACTCTGGGCGGCTACGATTAACAGTGCATGTACATGTTTGAGAATCTCTGAGCTAGAAACGAAATACGGAAACTTTTAAAACTTTTCATGGTAATATTCCCCAAGAGTGGCCAAAGGGAAAAATCTTTAAACACTGATAATTCGACACAGGTTTAAGTCTTGGCAAACGGTCTGGCTCCTTCCGAGGCCTTCTAGCATACCTAATGTATAGCGCGAATACGATCCACTTTCGCTTCAAAAGATTTCCCACGAAGACATCGCTAAGAAAAGAGCGCGATGTGCTTTGTCCAATCAGTCGAATCCAATTAGTTCTAAGCATTTTCACTTGTTCGGAAATCATTCGATATTATCTATTTCTCGCTAAAAATGTTTTGTTTCTTATTTAGAGTTATATTAGAAATTTTTATAAAAAAGGAAGCAAATAAGCTATTTTTATTTCATCAATTTGGATTATTTTATTATTGATATAAGGAAATATTTTGAAATATCTTCATCATGTGTGCCATTATTCATAATAGTTAAACGAAGCAGCTAGTAAATTGATTAACTGCAGCAAAACTTTCTGCTAGAAGAATTTAAGATAAATTTAAACAAAAAAAGTGGTGTTGTATTGCATAAAAAACCATTTTAACCTCCAAGTCGATAAAATACATAATTCGTAAATAATTAATAAACGAATATAATCAAAATGAGAAAGCCGTGTTTTTTTATAAATTGACAGATCCAGAACACTATAAGCCCATCTCCGCTAATATAAAGACGAAACTCTTCGCATCTCCTTTTTTCTCCTTTTGTTAACGGCAGTTGTGCGAAGAAGCATTGCTTGTGAAGGGGGATTATTAGAGCACTGAATTTATTAAAAACGGTGGCAATAAATTAATCAAGCGATCTGCGTAAATTCAGGGATTGCTGCGTTAAATGTAAGCAATGTATTTCATATCACTCTACTCTAAATCCAATTAAACATTAATAACAAATAAAAAATAATAACAATTAAAAATAACAATTAAATTAATAACAATTAAAAAAGCCATTATCAACAATTAAAGACTTTAGGTTACAGTTTAAGACGTTGATTATGAATGATCTTCTCATTAAAGTTTCAAAAAGTATTTAAAAAACTAAAAAACATCAAAATTTTAAGATTAAAATGAAATTGTTGACTCATCTTGGGATGCAAGTTTCGTTTTAACACATAAAACAATTTTATATAACCAGTTACTCTGGTTCTAATAATTCAAGATTTAATGTTGTGTAAATTTTCATATACAGAATATAAAATGTCATATTTAAAATTAGCTGTTGAAAATGGCAAAGCTAAATGGTAGGAAAAATCATTATCATTTTATTTCTTTTTAAATTAATGTCAATAATACGGATTGATGCATTTTTACTTCCTTGTACGAAGCAAAGGAAGTATTGTAATCGCGAAAAATGTCAGGTATCATATTTTAACGAAAATATCTTTTTCAACCGCTCTCGAAACCTTTTAATTCAGGTTTTTACGTGACATCTGTACGTAGGGACAGAATTAAGGACTGTTTTTGCTAAAAAGGTTTGTAAATTGTTTTTAAAAAGGAATCAAAAGGGATTTTTTTCTTGACGTCTGTACGTACGTACCTATATATGTATCCCGCATAACTCAAGAACGAGTAGCCTAGAAAGTTGAAATTTTGTATATGGTACTGCTATAACATGCAGTTGTGCACTTCCCTTTTTCGTTCCAATCGGCTGCACCAATCACATATAAATACACTCATGGACAAAAAAATTAGCGCACCAAGAAATAATTGCGGGATCGTAACGGAACTTGCAATGAAAGTATATGTCGGGGAGATATGCAAATGATTAGAAATGCAGCGTGATTGTGCATTACGTATAGCCGGTAGAGGGCGTTAAACGTCGTACTCTGTGGAGTATAAAACAAGTAACCAAAGCTTGTTTGAGTGTGCTGAATCATTTACAAAGGAAGAGCTGAGGTAGACATGCCATTACGCCGTGTTCGAAGACAATATGAGCAGTTAACGCAGTTTGAGAGGGGGAGAATCGCCGGGATGACGGAAGCTGGGTGGTCAGCTAGGCGAGTAACTCGTCAATTAGGTCGCTCTGATTGTGCTGTGAGGAGGTAATGGAACCAATGGACTTGAGAGATGTCATGTACACGAAGACCAAGCTCAGGACGCCCTCGACAGACCAGTCGTCGAAAAGACCGCCACATCGTAAGAAATGCACGCGTACAGCCAACTGCTTCATCGGCCGCCATCCAGGCACAGGTAGCACCTTCACTAGGGGCCCCTGTGTCTTCTCGAACCATACGAAGGCGTCTGGCTGAAGGACAGTTGGTATCGCGGCGCCCATTACGTGTGCTGCCTTTGATGCCCACCCATCGACGCCTTCGTTTGGAGTGGTGTCGAGCACGAGGAAACTGGACTGCAGCGGAAGGGAACCAGGTCGTCTTTAACATCGAATCCAGATTCAATCTCGGCAGTGATGACAATCGTGTTCGTGTGTGGAGAGCCCGTGGTGAACGCCTCCATCCTGCCTTTGCTGTACAGCGACACGTCGCTCCCCCAGCTGTTGTGATGGTATGGGGTGCCATTGCTAACAATACACGGTCACCCCTAGTATTGTTCCATGGCACCATGACAGCCCAGCGATATGTTCATGAAATCCTGCAATCACATGTGTTGCCACTCATGCAACGGCTCCCAGGAGCCATTTTTCAACAAGACAATGCTCGGCCTCATACGGCAAGGGTGTCACAAGACTGTCTCCGCACTGTTACTACCCTTTCTTGGCTTGCCCGATCCCCATAGTCTCCAATCGATCATATTTGGGATCATTTGGGACGACGAGTTGGGCATCCCACGATTTTGAACGAACTAGAGGCAAGGTTACAGCAAATATGGAACGAAATCTCTCAAGACATCATGCAGAACTTGTATGACTCAATGCCCGATCCTATCGCATCGTGCATTCGCGCTAGAGGGGGTCCAACGGAGTATTAACTCCTCCGTTCTTTTGCCTTTTTCTCTGAAATAAATTATCTTTTTTCTTTGATTTTCTTATCATTTACTTATATCAAAGTAGTCATTGCGTATGTAAAATTTCGTTTCATTTTCACGACTCCTTCTTGGTGCGCTAATTTTTTTGTCCATGAGTGTATATTGCCACCTTGTTACCTGGCTCGGTGAGCTCAGTTTTTTTTGTTCTTATATGTTGGTAAGTTGTACATTTTTTGATTTTAAAGTGATTAAATTGTGTGGTTTTTATGTTCCGATTAAGGTTTTTATGCCTTTAATTAATCTACATGCAATGGTTGTAGAATTATCAACAATAAAAAAGTTTAAGTGGCGAGTTAAGCCTAACGAACCGCCAATTATTTACATTTGAAACTCGGTAGCATAGTGGTTTCTATACCTTCAGCATCTTTTTGCCGAATGGGACCAAGAGTAAACTTTCAGTTTTGTGCACCAAAATACCTGTCTTCTCACACGCTGAGAAAACTGTTGGGTTTTTTTTCGTAGAAACTGTAATTTTAATTGTAAAAATTGTTCATTTTTAACTGTATTTTGTGTTTTCTGTAATTTACAAGTTTTAATAAAAGCGTTTTGAGTTTTTATATATTTTTGCTTTGCCGCGATTTGAGAACTGAATTAATTGAATGTGAAGTATATCTCTAATGAAATTCGACGAAATAAGCTTAAATAAAATACAGCAAAAATGTGTATAATTTAATAGACCGTACAAGGAAGTCATGTGGTGTCCACAACAGATTTTTTAATAAGCTTTATTCAAGACATTCCTGTCACTAAATCGCCTGTGCATGCAACTTGTTCTTAAAGTTGCAAAACTTTCTATTACACCATGACGCGAAAATCGAGAACTAAAGAAGTAAAATCTTCCGGAAAACGTCTTTGAGATGTTCATTGTTTCCAGAGCTCGGATTTAGCATCCTGGCAAAATAGAAATTGATAAATCACCACCACAAAGCAATAACAACAGCAATAATAATAAGAAGCCAAGCGAAACAACGAATAAGGCACGCAATATTCAGCTAAACATAACTGATGAAGGAAAAAAATGTTCCGTTTATAGAATGATGTATTATTTAAAAATATTTCCTAGGTATTTTTAATAATGTTGCGATTTATTGGATTAATTTGTTTTCTTATTGCTTATTAACAAATACAAACTTTTCCGTTTGTTTTATTTTATCATATTTTATTTATTGATGCAAATCTAATATGTTGATTAGTTTTCTGAACATAATTATCCTAGTAATACAAAGATGCAGCTTTTTAGAACTGGTTTCTGGAATACCAAAAAAAAATGTCATGAGAGATAGTTTTAAAACTGTTAATCGGAAATTAACAATTTTAAATTTAATTAATTTTAAATTTAACAATTAAGAGTTATAGCATTTCAGCTGCAGTTTTACTGATGTTTTTAAAAATTGTTTTCCCAAAACTTGGATTTTTTTAAGTTTTACTTTCTGAAGTAACGATTTCTTCAGGTAAAAGAAACCTTTTCTTTTGGCTTTTGGTTCTTTCTCACAAAAATAGTATTTTTATACTTTAATTATTTTCTTTCACGCTATTCAGGCATTTTAAGATTAATAATGTTAGCTGTAGTCCAATGCTTCAAGAGATTTAGAGAAAGAAAATTTACATGAATCGGATATCGATGACTAGCCATCATTTGTTACGCATATCTTAGGTATTTTTTCTTCTTAATTTATTTAGTTAAATTTAGGCACGGGTGGTTTTTAACTTACGAAGCCCTGGTTTACGGCGAATTTACGGCTGAGATTAAGAATTCGTTCACTGAAATTTAACGACAGATAGCGGTATATACGTGTAGAAGCGTTAGGTTTTTTTTTCCCCTTTTAATGCTGGGGACGAAATTTGCAATGACTAGAGTCCTGAACCCTCGTCACGACTCAAAACCTGGACCTCTCGAATACGCGTCTTGTATGCTTCCAACTACACCATGAAGGCATGAGCAAAGGAGGGAGAGAATACCTTGTAACACGTATTGCTCCTGTAAGCGTGAACATAGCGTAACATTAAAACGTTGCGGCGCTTACAAATTGTGATATAGGACCACTTCAAGTTATGAATCAAAACACTGATCTTTTCTTCAAAGTGGAAAAGCAAATTACAGAAGCTGCCGAACATATATCAAGGCATGGGAACATATATATCCGGTAAAAAACATTACAGTATTTTCAACCTAAAGAACCTGCTCCTGATTGCTTTTCAAGGAATCACAGAAATAAGTAACAGTACACAAATAAACTGTTTATAAATGCTACAAAGGTTTATACATACTTAAAACAACTTTTCATGTTAAATAAAAGCCTAATTTATACAAAATTTGTCAAAGATATTAAGATATTGTCTACGACTTAATCGACTTACGACGTGACCTCTGAAAAGTCACTTGTATATCGAGCATATTCAGAGGATGTTTACGCATTTTATAACGATTTAAATCAGTATTTAAAATGTAATGTTTATAATGATGTAAATCAATGTTTAAAATGTAATGTTTCAATTTTCGATCTGAAAGCCTTTTTTCTGAACTATAAGTTCGCATCGTGATTTCTATGATAGAAGGGGGGGGGCTTTTCGTAAGACTTCCGGAAGTATTCATTTCCGTTTCTCTTCAACTACTTTCCACAATCCATTCATTGCAGTGGATTTGCGCTTAAAAAGAGAGCACTTTTCAAGAGACGAGAGGCACAGTTGTCCAAGTGAAACGTCAGAGGACTTCGCAGGAATACTTTCAAAAGGTTATATATGCGATATATGTATCAGTCTTCCTTTTTTCCCAGGAATGCAGTGGTGCATTTCGAAGTATGACTTCTAAAACTTTCTCTTGATAGTACATTGAATTGATTTGAAAATTTTTGTCCATTTTTCTTATTTTTAATTTTTCATTTGAGGGAATCCTGCGACAAGCATAAACTCCTTGCTGAACATTTCTTCGCACTGACGGAATCAGTCTTAGACATTTTTTTCTCTCCGTTTTTGATAATAAACATACCTTTTTTTGTTGCAGTCACTTAGGTAAATCCATGCTTCATCAAGGATTGCAATGCGTTTCCATTTATCTCGTGCTAAATAACTTTCATACAGGGTTCTACGTAGTATTCAGCTTTGAGCCATAAGTCTCGGCAAAAGCTGATGAACATTATGTTTTCTAAGTTTTTAAACCTGTAAATCCTTGTATATTATTTAATTGATTGTTGCTATAGATGAATATACAGACTTCTCAATTGATTTCTACTTCGGCGGACTTTTTCTTATTGCCAACAGTTTAAACTTTACAAACATTAGAAACAATGCGCAATTTTTTCGGGTATTCGTTTGGAGTATTATTTTCATGTAGAAGTAATGATTTACGGTTTCGGTTTCCGATGAATAATGTTGCTTATTTTGCACTTAGAAATTTTAATACCATGCATTTCACAACATTTTTGAATTATGGAACAAGAATATTTCTCCTTGGAAATCGCAAAATACCTATCCTTCAATCCACAGCTTGTTTACGTGCGACATTTTGAAAGAAGAATAAATTTAAATGTAGCAAACAATAATTTTCATTTCAAGAAATAAGCTGTTGCGAGGAATTTTTTTTTGTTCCCAAATCATTTGCTTTTTTGAAAATTTTTTATCGAAAACGTTTTAAAAATGTGTAAAACCCTCTGTATATCCTACCTAATATTGCAATGATCTCGACATTATTTACGCATTTAACAAATATTTTGTTTTCCAAAATGAAGTTTAAGAATTTCATTATTGGCTATTTTTAAGTTTCCGAGTCAGGATTCATGCTTAAGAACTCACGTTTTCTTTGCCATTTCGCTAAAGGCTAGACCAATGATCCCTTTAAATTTTTTCGAACATGATATAAACAAGTCTCTGGAGTTGAGCAGCATCAAAAACTTGTTGAGCAAGATTTATTCACGTTAAGGTGTGATCGTTTTGCTTAAGGATTCTATACATATTTATCATTTGTATGATATTCAAATGCTTCTTCTGGTATTTATTAAAATTCTTCGCGAAATCTATAAGTCTGAAGTTGATGTATATCATAATCGATTTCTGCCTAGGAACTCTCTCTCTCTATATATATATATCCACCGATCTAATCGCTATTCGATTAATTTTTTATATACAAGAAACTATAAAATGTAAAAATGCCGATTATCTGTATACAGAGAGGCAGTCTCCCAGATAACGTTTTTCAGAAAACGGTGCGTCCTGGATTTGTATGAAAAAATTAATGCATTGATTAAATAAAGAAGGAGATACAAAATGTCTCATAGAAGAGGCTTTTTCTAGCTCGTGAAATTCATGACAAAATTTATTAAATCGTAACCAGTTTTTCATTCAGGAGTTTGAAAAATCAAGGAATACTGATAAATATATAATTATTTAGGTCTATGTTTATTCAGACTCAGCTCAGAAAATATTCAATTGTACACTGCGTAAAAGGAAAATGGGAGAATTCTATATCTCCCGTTCTGCTGGGCCAATTAACAAAATTCTGATTGCGTTTTTCATGTCTCGAAAGCGCGTTTTAGGATATATATTAGATTTATGTATAGGGTATCATTCTAGCATAGGTATTTTGACACAAAATGAGACTTTTTTTTAAATGACATTCAAATGTTTTTCCATATTTCGATTCTACGACTCAAATTATGTCTAAGCATTAAATGTTGTAAAATTTGATGCGAAATTTACATAAATTCAAAAATTTATCTTGGCGTATTTTTTTCAGTTTTCGCCAAGTATAATTTATTTGGTGAACTTTTAATTTATAGCAACCTATTTTCCTTTTCTTTTTTTCACTTCAGACGGACGGAAAACAAATCATCGTTCATACTTTCAAATGATTTTAATAAAGTGCGTAAACCACATTTGGCGTTATTATCACTCAAAAACAAGATGCTAAATTTGAAAACGCTCCAATATGTAAATTCATGTATATCTCAGAAAATTTTGGATAAAAAAAGCTTTAATTTTTTGCAGGTGTACCTAGAAATACATCTTCTTTAAGACGAAAGTTTAACATCGTCAGTACTGTGTGTGCATTTTATACCTGTGTTAGACTAAAGTAGGGCTATATTTCACTCAAATTATACTAAAGGCACAGAGCTTACCTGATCTATGCTTATATGCATTGCAATGTTTCTAACCACTTTGTGTATGCTTAACTTCGTACAAAGCTAATTAAACTATGTAGCGACTTATCGTTGAGCCAAGTGTGTAAATAAAACGTTTCTAGAAGGGTTAAATTCATCCTTTATTATCTCAAACTAAGAACACAGATGGCCCCTATCTCGAGCTTGCAGAAAAGCCTCGTCTTGGGCTTTAAATCAAGATAAGAAAATAAGAAACTAATCTAATGCTAAACTAAACTGAAATTAGTCGAAGCTGTAAAAATTATCTAACGTGGTTGGTCCTTAATTAAATTAACCAGCGAATATCAGCAGACTCGTTCAATACGGTCGAACGTAGTTTTTAGCTTTAAACAACGAAGTATCCTGACGACAAACACCCGCCACTCACGACTCCTAAGCTCTTCTGCTGAAATAAGAGAAACCTTCCTTTAAATACTCTTCCTATTTCATTTACATGTAACGCGATACAAAAACTTCTCCTGGTAGGGAAACGAGAATAAACAGTAAGGCATGTTTCAAAATTAAAATAACTGTTATAAACTTAAAATAACCTCTACAACATTACATAAGTGAGCATACCATGCTAATGAAAAGTATACAGGAGATAACAAAAAGGAATAAACATTTTTCGTACAATTCTAATATTTTTTATTACTTAAGTTTTGCTATTATTAATTAATAGAATGCACACAAATAAATAATATATTTCATATAAAACGAGGATAAAGTAATTAATTTTATGATTTTCCCCCTCCATTATATTTCTACTCTCTGTGTTCTTATACTGAAACTTTGATTTTGTTATCCTAAATCCTTATGAAGTTTATAATATATTTTCTTAATTGTAACTATCAAAATTTTTATCTCTTTTATCCTGAACCTTTTAAATGGATATTAATAATTTTTTTCCTCATATCTGTTACCTATTATTTTGGATATTTAATGCCTTTGTATTTACTTAATACGTGTTCATTTGTTATACACGAATTTTCACACGATGTTGCTAAATTATAGAAGAAACATATTCTTTTCAGATAAAAGCGAGACATTTTTTAGAATTCTACATTTGCGGTTTAAGGAAAATTTGTGTACTTTAAAATATGCATTTGAATAGTTAATTAATGGAAAATAATTTTATGATATCAATTAAATGACATATTATAGGTTTTAACCATTTTATTGAATCATTGATGTAGAAATCATTAACATAGAAACCGTTGATGTGAAACCATTGAAATTATTAACCATTGACGTAGAAATGGTTTATTAAATTCGTTGATAACGATTTTATTTATTAATATTTTTGAAAATGCAAAATAATTTACTTTCGTTTGCACTTCTTAATGTTCAATTTTACAAACTAAACAAAAATTATTTAAATTTTATTTCAGAGTCAGGGAAAAAATAATTAACAACCTACGCTAGTTTATTAACTAGAGAATGCAATATATTTATAGCACGTTAACAGAACGATTACTGGGTAAGAAATACAAAAATTTGAAACACGGAAAAATTGTAAAATACGTAATAAAGGAATATGTTATAATAATAAATTAATTGTTAAAACAACTTCACTTGCAAAGCATTTGCAAATGTACTTCATGATTTACTTGTGATCTCAGGCTTGTTTTAAAAATGTAACCAAATACTCCAAACTCACACAGGCCTGAAATCATTACTTTCGCATACGTTAATAATCTACAGAATAGCTTAAAAACCTCATTAGGATCTATATGCAGTTACCCTCAATCATATTTAGAACATTAAGGTTAAACAAAGCGTATTACAGAAAATTCTTAAATAAGCATTATTTTGGCATTAAAATAAATACACAAAAAGGCTAAACACATTCTGATTTCAATTTAATTGCACTTCCGACCTAATGTTACTAAGCAAAAACTGGCTTTCTTTTCCATGCATTAATATTAAAGGAATCTAGGACAGTTAACACAACAGAATTGCTGTTTTAATATTAGCAGCAAAGCGGTAAGGGTTACAGCTTTGTTTCATACACTCTGTTTTCGAGAATCTTAATTGTAAGGAATTAAGATCCTTTCAACGAATCCTTTTAATATTTTAACCTTAACTTACTCAGTACAGCATTGGTCTCACTCAAAGTGTATGCAAGCAGAATGCACGATTCGAAAGCAGTTTACGTACCAAATTCGTTTTCTTCTCTTTTTAGTTCTTGCTTTCTTATTTCTTTTCTGTTTTTTAACCAAACGGAAAAGCTTTTTTTTACTAAAACGATTTTTTGTATTAAATTAAAAATATTATTTACTAAATCTTTATTAAAGCATACATTAACAGTAATAATAATGTCTCAAAACAATTCCTGTTTATATTTATTTTCTGTCTGAAATCTAATGGTATCTGCAAGACATTTTTGTTGATTACACTTCGTAACTCAGACGTATTGATAGCTAAATATTAAATTTTCAGACTGAAATTTATTTCAAACAATCCTAATTTGTTTAATTGCCTTGTAGGGATTTATACTTATTTAAAAAAACTATTTTAATTTAATTTTACGTCACTTTCCTATAAGCCTTCATTCCCCTAAATGTCAATGCCGGAATATTTAAATTTGATAGCGCGCGTGAAGTAATGCAAATTCTACTTTGAGGAGATAAGGTTTAAATAAAAAGTTCTAGAAGGAAACGTTAAAGAGTGTGGGCGAACACTGTGCTTTTGTAGCTTGAACTTCTGCTTAGTATTTATTGCTGGTTGACGTGGCGTAACAGCTATTACTTTGCTGTCACTAGATTTTCAACGCTCTCTTAAGAAACAGGATAGTCTGCGCCCTGTAGAGTAATTCTACTACTTGTTAATAGCTTTGAATTAATATTTTAGTTGCTGGTTATTTGAGTTACCACTCGAGTGAGGCGTAGTTTGTTAGCGTCAAGTTGACGTATTGTGATTTTTAAAAGAGTTAATAAAGAGTTCTTTTCACTCTTCTCCTGTGTGGTTTCTACACTCATCTTAGCTGTTACACTACAAGATAGACCATAGAGTCCTACAAACTATTTACGAAAAAAAGTTTTCTTCTTTACTTGCCTTGTTTGGAATTCTACTTTGGCGTGCTTCCCTTTCAATTCAATAGCACATAGCTTGTACGTGGTATCCATTTTTTACTTGCAGGTATAAAAATTATTTTTATGTACTTTTATGTAACACGTATTATTTTAATTGTATGGGGAATTTGGACGATTTTTGTTGGTTAATAAAACGTTGCGCCAAAACTTGCATTATTTTCTATATGCAAATTTTATATGCATCTTAAGTTTACATAAACAGTATTTTTAATATGTGTTAATTACTTTTAAAAGCTGCATATTATTCGTTTCTATTAATCTGTAATACACTTTCAACAACGTCTGTGCCTCTGTTTGCAATAAGCACATTCCCTCATACATTAAGCTTCTTTGAATGTTTTTCTATCTAGGAATGCTGTAATGTGATGTGCTATTCAGTCACATTGTTTATTTACTGAACCTGGCCATAGAAAATTATTAGCTGTCCTATGTAAACACTTACTTTTTGATAAGTAAAAAAAAAAGAGCAATTTGCTTCTTCAGCAAAATTTATAAGTTTTAAAAAATGGTAAATATTATAATTCTAAAAAATCTAACGATTTATTACATTTATACTAATCTTACTTATTTCTCTAAGGACCTTCGGGAAAAGGTTTTTAAAATAAAATAAAACTTAAAAAAATTAGTGATTGCTGACATGATCCTCCATCACAAAATGAGAAAGAATAAATAAAAGTTCATTGTTCTCTGAAATAAACATCGGGCAGATAATAAATGGTCAGTTCCTCATTGTACGCGATATTGTAGTTCTGCAGGAAATTAATAATACACTTCAAGGATTTACTTTGCCTTATCTGGGAGTATTCACGATTTAAACGTACGAAAATGCATTTGACCTCTAATCTTCTAAAGGATTAAGTACATTTTCCTCCTTCTAAAATAATATCATTCTGTGAAATTTAAACACTATGACGTAACAGTGCAATTATTCTTTTCAGTCGGCTCATAACTGAGAGAAACCTTCAAAAAACAGCGAAAAATTACTTTAAAACAGTAAAAACGCATTTATATTGCCATGTCGTGTGTCCATGATGCCATTAACGTGATAGTACATAAGGAAAAACAGAGAAAAATAAATTTATATTCCTCAAAAATGTAGAATATATTTTATTGATAATTCAAACATAGCTCTATAGAAGTTTTAACGTATATATTCATTAAAGCGAAGAAAAATATTTGTATTAACAATGAAAAATAGATTTCCTTCAGCTTTCAGAATGTAGTAGCATCCTTCTTTCATTAGAGGACTGAAACTTCTGAAGGTTTGTAACGTAATGACTTTAGTTGGAATTTTATTTATTAGGCAATTATACTAATGACGTTTTTCTAAACTTAAAGAATCAGAGAATAAACTTCAAAATCATAAATTAAATCAAAGATTTTGCGACATTCTTGAATGTTCTTAAGACTGTGAATGAAAAAACACATTGCATTATTCAAATTAAATTTGACATTTCAATAACATACCTTCGAAGATAAAATACCTTTAAAGATATAATGTAACTTTTCTAACTAGTCTGACAGTAACATCAGAACAAGCCCACGAAATTCTTCGTGGCAAGCAGAGCAAGATTGCCCCTGTCGTTGGCAACAGGGCACCTTACAGGTGACAGTACGATTTCGCTCAGTTCCACACCTAATTTTGATTGAGAGCATCACGAGACGACGGGCTCCCGCCTCTCTTCCCCTGCGATCAACCTTTCGAGAGGACTTCTGTCTCACCATATATTTAGAGTGCCTTCATGTCGAAAAGACAGTCTACATTTACAAACATTCATGCCTTCTCCGGGATCCGAACCCGGGTCCTTCGAAACCGTAGTAGGCTCTCCTAACCACTATACCGTCGGGGCGGCTAAGATGTAGTGATGTATTTAGCTTTCGATCGTCATTTGGTTCATTAGTTAGTAAACTTTGGTTTTAGATCAAAATATTGAATAATTATAAACGGTGTTTTTGAAAAACCGTGCTGTAGTTTAGAAATGCTGTACATTATAAATTTCAATAATCAAGTGTAGGTGTCAACAGAGCCGTGTGTACATATTTTTCACTTTAAACAAAGCGGTAAATGGTGCCCTTTATATACTAATAACCTAATTGTGTCTGTATACTTTTATATTTACCAAATATATAAACTGGCCTGTGTAATATTGCTTACTGGCGAATAAATTGTGTTTTGATTTCGCATCAAGTGTTAGCATCAATTACTCCAAATCTACGAACCCGTAGAACGGAACAACATGATTTAGTATATTTCTTATAGCCAGTAAGCAATATTACACAGGCCAATTTGAAAGACACGTTTACTCTTGTTGCAAAAAACTACGATAAACACTTTGAAACAATCAGCAACACAGTCCTCAGGTTATAACGGTGAAGACAGTTTCACAGCAAAGCACTAATATACAGCTCCCGACTCGGTCGATCGCTCTCAAGCTAAACTCGTAGTTCAAGACTCTAATACTCTCCCAGGACAGACAGGGTACATATAGCTTTAGCCTACCTTTGAGAATATTTTCGAGAAAAACGCTAAACATATGTTCTAGAATATTCTCGCTCCGTCTATGAGATATCGCCAATTTTGTTGCCAAGTGGTTGATTTCGCGCCAAATATGGCAACCCTACATTTCCCTATCACTTTCTGGCAACCTTAAGCCCGCTTTGAGGGGAAGCTATCTCACCGCGTAGCCGCTGGGCATTTCGCAACAGTATTATATTTCTTATAATATTTTTAATAATAACTTTAATATATTGAGAAAATTAAAGCATATAATAATACGTAATTTTTAAGTGAAAATGTAAAAGCATGGCTTTCTGACTAATAACACTGAAATGATATAAATAATAAAACAATTAGTATAAATTCATTATTAACAGTTAATATAAATTCATTATTAACAATTAATATTAATTCAAGTATTTCATTAATATTTAAGCATTTTGTGTTAAAGTTAATTTTTTTTGTTCTTAACGAGATAAAATACACAATGAATTCTTTCTTTTCTTTTTCTTCGTTTTCCGAAGTCTACTAAATTATTTAACTTATATTTTGTACAAAAAAAAGTGATATTTAAAAGCTCTTTTGGCCCAAGAGAAGATTTTGTATAAATTCCAATGAGTCTGAAGACGTTTTTGTATTCTAACATTAGTAATTACCAGCGTTAAAAATATTCTTATCGCAGTTTCGTCATTCGGGGAAAATGTTAAACTAAAATGTATTCCTGAATTAAATTTAAGGAATTTGATTTTGCTTCAGCGATCATAAATATTGAAAAAGAGTGGTTTTTAAAATTAGGTATTTTTGATGGAATGAGTGGAGTATTTATATCCTTCAGCTATTTAAATCCTATGCTGCTCCTTTTTAAAATACTTAAATCAAATGACTTTAATTTTTTCCAGTTAGAAACTAGAAAGCTTTCTCGTTTAATTTTTGATAGCTCCATTTTAGCTGTGAAATTAAACTATCTCGTTTCTTGCTTCAATTGTGATAAAATAATTTTCTTAAAATTAATTATTTTATCAATTTACTGTTGGCAATCTGATTGACTAACCTTTCTTTTACAATTCTTTTCATATTTTGTTGATTTATTAATCTTTAAAGTTAAATTTTCACATTTTTCAAAAATAATTTATCTCATTTTCTACAAAGACCTATTACTTTCATAATGTTTGTTTGCTTAATCAGTATGGAAAAGCGTACGAAGGCTATTTTTCTAAGGAGTGGGATGCCCTCGTGAAGGAGCTTCTAAGGCAAATTGGCTTCTATTTAGTTTACACATGTCGGGGAAATTACGAAAATACTATGGTGGCTACCCATTTCCCGGGATTCGATATTATGTCAACTTCTGCGTTGAACGTGCAATTTCTATTTTTCAATTTTTTATTGCAAGCGTTTATTTACCTTTACCTTTCTTACACCGGGAAATTCGACGAAAATATATAGAACTTTAAAAGTGAAATCCTTAAGAAGTTTAATAAATACACCCATTGCCATAAATTATCATTTGATGTAAGTTTGAAATTTATTGAGTAATAATAATAGCACCTGAAAATTAAATAGAATCCTTAATAATATTTACTCTGTCTCACTTTAAGTAGTTTAATAATTAATTAAACTTTTCATATGGTGTGGTTAACCGATCAAGAAAAACATCGAGCGTGCAAGTGCAGCTAATTAATGACACCTCCTAACCGTTCAAGCAAATGTTTCCTTTGCCTCAGCCTTGTTATGGCTATGGATACCAGATACAATCTGAATGTCTTCATAACTATCTGAAGCCTTGATGTAATTTGCGTAAACGTATAATCAGTCGGCAATAGGGTTTGTTCTACACGATAAAGCACTGACTGAATAGTAGATAATGAAAACAGTGCAACAAATAAAAGCGACGAAAGAAACTAAATTTATACAGGCAGAACAATCTCTACCGGTTTTGAAAAATAAAAAGTGAGGAAATTCAAGAATGGAATTATTCTCGTAATTCTGATATTTAACAATAAAGTGTCTAGAAACAGTATATTGTTTGGCCATGAATAGCGTGACCAAAAACCAAAAACATTTAGCGTAATTTGGACAAATTTATTTACGAAAAAGAGTGAATAGTTGTAACCCACGCAGTTAGGATTTTCATCCCCCGTCAATCTACATCCCTAATTGAGGGAGGTAATGTTTTTTTGTCCAAAAACTTTGATAGTGAGTTTCAGTGAATAAGGACTAATTAGTGTCTCCGTAACATATTTTTTTATTATTTTTACAATAATGTCTGTCTGTCTATCTGTCTGTCTATGACGATTCTTTCGTCCACGCTAACTTTTACATGAAACCTCTAAAAATTTCCAGTTTGCATACTTAATCTTTCTACGTTCGTACAAAAAGTTGATTAAATTTTGAATAAAACTGGACAACCGGAATTGGAACTTTACTTGAAGATCATAAAGACTTGTTTATACTAAGGGAAAGTTGAGCCCAAGAAACACCCATGAACTTTATGGCTCTGCTAAAGGAAAGAAAGGCTTCTCACTATTTTTTCCATTCGTCAACCTATATATATATACATGTATAGTAATGTGTAGTGTATGTAAGGGAGATAATATTTTCGGTTCAAAAATTCGATTGTTAGTTTTCTCGACTGTTAGTGAAAAAGCAAGAATTAGGGTCTCCACGATATGTTTTTCTGACATTTACAATAATGTCTCTGTGTCCATTACTATTTTTATAATAATGTTTGTTTGTTTGTGTGTCCGTATGTATATGACGTTTTCTTTCGTGCACGGTATCTCACATAAAAAACTTGCAATTTTATTCTCTTTTATTTATGTAAGCTTCCTACATTTATATACAGAGTTGATTAGATTTGGGGTAAAATTGGAGAAACGGAAGGGGTACTTTACAAGAAGCCTACATCAGTCTTTATCGGATAGCAGGGAATGGTACTTTATTTCAAGCTCATAACAGTTTTTAATGAAAAACTATATTAAATTATAATCCAAAACGTTTCTATTTTCGTATTTAAAACTTATTGTATTTTCAGTTTTAGCATTTAAGTTATTTTAGTATTTAAGACTTGCAATATATTATACATCAAAGGGGGCAACATGTTAGATTTGGGCTAAAACTGATAAACAGGAAGAAACTTTGACGAGAGTTTGTTAAAAATTATGTATATTGTGAGACAATACAAAACTTTTCGGATTTGGTGTTTAAAATAGGCATGTAATTTTGAATAATATATTTCATTTATGAGCACTTAATGTATTCTTCGAATAATGCTAAACGCAACGAGTTGAGCTCATTACGAAGAAGAGCATTCGGTTTGAAGCAATGGTAAGTTTTTTGTTCGTTTCGCTTTTGTTTTGAATCCCTTTTCAAATAAAAGGATGCTGCCACCAAATATTATCGCTATGTATTATTTTTAAAGAAATAATATATAAATAATATAAACAGAAATGTGTGCAACACTTAATTCTCTACCTGGAATTCTAAAGGTATGCTGCTTTTAAAATGTTTATTATTGTTAAATCAGTGATTTGTCAATTCGAAACCCTATATAACGAGAAGATATACTACAATCAATGCGATATTTTCAAATCAAAGCATGCAAACAGATGTGTAAACGAAAACGTAGAGTTATCACTGTTTATTATATGGGAGAATAGAATAATACAATATGAATAGCGTTTATAATTAACACTGGGTCATGAAGTTTATAAACGAATTCAATTTTAAGACAGAAGAGAAACTTTCTTAACGTAAAACATAAAATTAGCAACAATATTAGTGCCAAATGGTGGAAACAACAACTGGCCTAAATTTTAGTCAAGGTTCAATCGATTTCGAGGGAAAATTAGTACAGGTCATTATACGCAAAAATATCTGCCTAAAGAAACCCGCTTTGCAGATTTCTTGGCTCCTGATGAAAAGGGACCTGTTTCTGTTTGCCGTCGAAATCGATAAATTCTTGACTAAAATCCACGCCAAACCCAAGTTTCTTGTTTTGCTAAATTTATAAATTAGATTTTATTTGCAAACGATCAACCGGTAGAGTTAGTTTATTTAGAGATCGTTGTTGTTCCATCATTTTCATATCTTAACATGAAATTGGTTATGGGTGGCCACCTTAGATTTTTTCTTATTAGATCAATAAAAATTTTGAAGGGCGTTGTAACGTTGTAACTTCTTGTGTATTCCAAGGCTACGCTGCAGCAAGCTGACATCTATGTGGACGGGTCTGATCACTTTAAAAGAAGATCGCTCCAATAGAGCACTATTCTTGATCAAAGAGTTCACATTTTGATACTTACAAGTATAATACGAAAAAGGGAAAGAAAAGCGGCTATAATTGCTATCTTTTCATTAAAATATAAAAAATTTATTTAGCAATATTTGATTTACATATCTTCAGATCTGAAAAGGTATTTAATAATTTTTATTTAAAGGTATTTAATTTAGGTAATCAATGTTAGTGTGTAGTCTGTAAATTTGCGTACGTAATGTAAAATTTACGTACAGGTTCCACTGAATGTTTTTTTTCGATTTTAAGTAGTGTAAGTGCATTTCTTTAAAATGTTTTCAAGCTGATAATTTTAGTATTAGGCAAAGATTAATCTCTCTTATATGCCAGTTTTTAGTGGCAGTCTTGACAGACTAATCGATCAACACTTAACATTAAATATAACAATGTATCTGAAAGCGTCAATGACTATTTGAATGGGGTAATAGTCTAACTTCTAGCTCTTTAACAGAGTGGTATCCATATGATTATTAGTATATTAACTTATTACAATAACAGATGTTTAAACACATTCTGGTTATTGAATCAGCATTCCAGGTATTCTATTGTCAGAGATGTAAGATATGAAGATATTTTATGCCGTACTATATTTATATTCCTTTGTCTTAGGTATTTTGAAACATAAAAATATAACATGTTGTTTCTAATACACTGATAATGAATTTCTTTGTAGATGAGTGCACTGAAAAATGCAAATATTCATGATTAAAAGTAATATTTTATGAATCATTTTCATATTTGCACATAAATATTTTTCGAAATACTTTAAATATGTTGCTTTTTAACATGCTGGCTGTTGCAATGTACTAAAAATTTGTTATATTAAAAAGCATTAAAAAACTGAATAATCGTTATTCAAATCCAAAATAACAATTATTTGTGCAACAAATGCTGTTAGAATCATAATGTTCGCCATAGATCTCCTAAAACCCGTCACAAACTTCTCTTCACAAATGAGTTTTCAATACCAATAAAACTACTGAGATATTTAAAGGTCTTTTTCTAGCTAACTATAGTAAAGCATATTGAAAAAAAAACTGTGTGCATTTTAAGATGCTTCAGGGTTTTTTATGTTTTGTTTTTAACGTGTGGTACGATTATAGTCTCATCTTAACAACACTGTCGAAATTTTTACAAAGCATCACTATAGCAAAAATCATCATAACTGCAGATATCTATATATCAAAAGGGAAATAGGAAATAACCGTATCAATCTCGTCTCTTTGCTTCCTCAGCGCCAATTTCCTGGCAAACTGACCCATAATAATTTCAGAACTTTTTCTCTAGTTTTCAGGGTTAACACCAACCCAAACAATACAATCTTTACCCAAACCTTCAAAGCAGATATACACTACCGCCAGTTACTAAATCTATTATATTTACTCACAAGTGAGGAAAGTAAAGAGACCTTGATCCCTACAACTTCACACACACGTGCCATCTAACTCACGCGGATCAAGTCTACAATGAATGTTACTTCCCAGTTAAACAACTCATCATTTCATTTGACAACGTTATGTTTTTTCAACTAGACATGCGAGATAATTTTCTGCTCTTGATCTGCAAGGGTAATTTTTGCGCATTAATTTGTGATTATTATCTTGGATTCACGAGTTAAATGCGTGTTTAAAAGAAAGAGTTGAACTTCAATTGATATTTAGCGTTAATTTAGATTGAGGAATTAAGATTTGAGAACAAAACTCGGTTTCTTGGATACTGATCTTGCTTTCTAGAGCTCAAATAATTTACTAATATGCAGATTAAAATATTCGACAATGGAAATTTACATCAACTAGATTAAAAATAATATTATGTTAAATTTATTTGATGGTCTCAAGTCGTAGCATCAGACTTTCCTGCCTTTTATACTTCTTGGTAATATAAACTTAAACTCTTGCATATAATTCTACATTTACATAAGCAAGAAAAGAAATAGAAAAATATTTTTAAAAGTCTGCTATCTTTTCCTAAAAATATTTTCCTTCACTGCCTATCATACATATGAAAAACAGCAAACATTCTTACTTGTATGATAAAATTAGCTCCAATTACCTAATCAGTAATGCTATCGTTACAACTCTTAATAATATTAAATCTGGTCCAAGATACTGTATTATACTTTTGCAGACAAAAAAAATTGATTTCACAAGGAATTTTAACAAAGCTAAATTTCAAATTTATTTTCATTTGTGCGAAAAATAGATGAGCAAATAAAAACTAGCTCTAAAAGGTAAAATTTAGGCAAAATATTTAAAGATAATGCAAGTCAAGAAGATGGTATACGTAGAAAATTACGTTTAGGTGAATAAACGAAATACCGTAAGTCATTTCACAAAAGAGAGTGTAACGTCTCTTGGAAAGATAGCGAAAATTTAAAAGATCAATTACACATGCAAAATATAACAGGAGTTTCATAATTAATTTTAGAAAAGTCGAGAAGATTTTAAAAGATAAGTCACTTAATGAAAATATTACTCAAAAAATTAAATAAAAATTTTAGATTTTGTGAGTTTGAGAGAGCCTGTTGATTTATTATCGCATGGAAATCCATACCATTCTGAATAAAGAAATCTTTTATTACAGCTTGTAGTTCAATGTAATATAATCTGAAAATGCATAAGAGGTAGTAGGTTAAGTAAAAATTTCGTATTAAATTTTCGGATTTTTGCCCATCAGCTCATCCGGGCAAGTGGTCAGATCTCTGAACACTGTTTATTTGATTCGGGCTGAAACCGCGGCGAATGGGCTGGTTGCAGGAGTTTCGTTGTTCCCCCTTCCCCCCTCTTGTAACATGAATAAGAGAAATTTCCTTTAGAAAGCCTTCGACTAAGGAACCCCTAGCCTTAGGCAAATAATCCTCGTGTGCCTTGCTATAATCCTAATGACACAATCCGACCCTTAAATTTTATGAAATAGACTTGAAAAATAAATTGTGTATTTAAACCTGATAAATGTCGGTAAATGGAATTTAACATGGAAAACATGAATTTATGTAAGTTAAAAGGAACTGATAATTTTTCTGTTTTTCTTAATTAATATGCTGTAGGGCATATTTGAGATAAAGTGATAAAATAAATCTGTAAGCCATATGTTTTTATCGTTTACAGAGAAATCTTCATTTAGTTAAAAATTTGAAACTACTTTTAAGAAAATAAAAAATGAATAGTTCTGTAATTTAAATGTATTTAATTAACCTTTTGAAAGCAGAAATGTTTGCGATTTTTTTTAAAATTATGTTATTGCCTTTATTTGAAAATTTATAAAAACCATTTCATTCATTGCTATGCCAAAGAAGTATTTAAAAATATTTTATGCGTTAATTTCATTTAATACTTTTTAAAAATTTTTATTTATTTTTTTTATTTTGAATCACTAACAGGATCATTTTTATAACAAATCCAAAATCTTCTCTTTATTATGCCAATCGCAATTTTCAATATAATTTGGTTTTGCAAATCTTTGTCTTATTGCATTGAACTGTTTGCATAAAAATTTACAACATTTTTCTCAGATTAAAATCCAAATTTTATATTTACAAACCCACAGCTAGATTTACGTTCATATAATTGATTATTTCGGAATTTTAATAACGAAGAATCATCAGAAATTCTTTTATAATAATAGCTGTGTAGCAGTTACACAGCAATTGATTAACTAATAAAAATAATAATGAAGAATATAACAATTTTAACTAATTCTAGGCTAAAAAAGTAATGAATTTGGAACTAATTCCTCAAAGACATGAAAGAAATTGACTAAAATATATTTAAGTATTTTAAGACCTCAAACAAATTTTGAACTTTTTTATCTTTTAGTGAAAACTGGCGTAAAGATAAATGCTATCAACAGTCACAAGTGACTGTTGCTATCAACAGTCACTTGTGACTGTTGCTTGTAACAAACTTTCGCTTGTAACAAAGAGTGGAATATTGAAAATTTTTAAACTTTTGGTCTCATTCGTGTTAACTTATCTAAACGGAATTTTGTAATTATCAATCTAAAGGTAACGTGGAGCAAAAACCTGTCTTTCGTCCCTTAGCCTGCCCTTGAAAAATGACCTGGGATATCTATTATCTGCTTGGGAGAGGTTAAACCACCTCTTAAACGGCTCCGTGTTTTTTTGCGATTACACTTTAAAAGAACGTATTAAGAGAAACAAAGACGTCATAACCATTTCCTATGACGTAAAAGATTTTTTTCTTTTTTTAAAAAATTTTTTTTTTTTTTTTTTTTTTTTTTTTTTTTTTTTTTTTTTTTTTTTTTTTTTTGTCCTTAGTTTTGTCCTTAGTTAAGTTCATGGGCAAAAGTTTTGGGTGGGGCAGAGTATTTTCGCTTTTGTTTCGTCGTTCTATTTACGTTCCATACTGAGTAAAATAGTTATTTGATTAACATACTGGTATCATACATGTAACTATCAGTGCCTATCGAAGAAATCTCCAAGAAGAGCCTAAGAATTCGAAATTTCCAAGAGAAATTGTGTGCTTCTTTAGAGAGCAGGAATACACTTAGATGCAGTTTACATTTCTTGTCAACAGGACAGCTGGTTCACATGTTGGCGTATTTCAGCTTAGTGAGTGCTGTCAACAGTATTGTCTCACAGTAACTACAGACGAGAAGTTGATTATCTGATGATGCGAGTCCAAAAAGAGGCAAGTTCAAGAAGATATTGCACCAAGGGAAGCATAGTTTTTAACATAGAAATAGTGGTCCTATACATTACATGGGTTTAAGCAGTTATCTAACATCAGGCATGGTTAATTATATACGGATATCATGGTTGCTATCATGAGTCAAGATGTTAAAAACCAGATTTTAGACAATATTACTATCAATTTATTACATAGTGTAGCGATTTACATAATCCACTTAATAGCGCATATTACACTGCACATTTTGTTAATTACAATATTAACTATACCCTAGGTTACGGCTCATTTACAAGAAAGTGATGATCTCTCTTAATTTAATTTACATATGAAAGTTATGGTTCACTTCATGTAGAAACAAATAAACAATTAAAACAAAGCATTTACGATTACAAGATTGCTTTGCTTTTTAGAGCAACATTCAGGGTTCATATTTATAGTAAATAACATGCTTACAATACACTTGATATATACAGTACTAGAAAATATTAATTACAATTGACGTGTTGCGGTACAATAATAATATTTACAAACAATCCTGATTGGCGGCTTTTGGATAGCTCACTGAAATATGTTCCTTTCTCCTGGAGATTCCTGAAGCTACTTTTATGCACTCTATAATGCGGTTTTGCGCATATAGATTTATGTACGCATTTCAGGTCCATATGTGATAATTATCTAAATATGTCTTCTTTATATGAAACTCCAGCGTCTCAAAACATTCAAACACACATTGTTCAGGATCATCAGTATATACTGGACACAGAAAATTCATAATGTTAGAATGGGGTTTGAAATAGAAATTTCTTAAGCTGCAAAATCTGAGAATTTTAAATTTTAATCGCAACTCATGATTTACATTCTCATTTTGTGCTTTGTGATATAATAATCATTCCTACGAGTTTTGAATTGTCCTTGGATTTGAGATGTATACTTTTTATGAGTTTTTAAACTATTGTTTCGAATGCATGTTTCTAATTTCGAGAGCTGGTCAATATCACGCATATAAGAAATCATTATTGCTGAAATTATTGACTTTTTTAACGATTGCAATTTTAATTTAATTACGGAACTTGTATATGAGCTATCCCTATAACAGAAAGGATAGCTCCGTGTATTCAACGACCTTTCATCCTCAGCATAATAAAATATGCTGCATTGCACTTACTCTTCGGATTTTGATCATTATATATTCTACCGGAGCTTCAAAAGTTTAAAACCAAAATATTACAACTCAAGAATCAAGTTTTTTTATTCAGATTAGTATACAATCAGAATAACTTTGAAATACCTGTCTCAAATTTTCTTAACACCAAAAACTACTTTAAAGATTCTACTTATACCAATACGTGCCATTAGCACAAAACCATGGAAATAGATGAAAGGCTGTCTATGTAGCCTATGACAATGACTGTCTAAGTAGTCAGTACATGATCTACTCATGTTCAGTTTCTACACTATATCCAATACCGAACTTCTTCATCTTTCTCCAAAAGCACAAGAAATCTACCATCTTCTGGAAGAAAATTAAAATTTCGCTTGATTGGCTGAAAATATATGCAAGAAATGCCAGAAACGAAAACATCGACTCCCTTATTATATATGCAGCTACTATATTCGGTATTGAAGTTATGAACTTAAAATGATCAGTCATATATTAAGAAAAAATCACATAAGAAAATGAATCGAATTTAGCAAAAGGAATAGAACATTGTATTCCAACGCAGGAGAGCACATAATTTCTGTAATAAACGGAAAACAATGTCTCATTAATTCACACTTAAATGAATTAATATCTAGACACGGCCCCCTTCCCACCTGTAATTATAAGAGAAATATCTCTTCCTGAGACAGTTGTATTCGTGGCTTAAAAGGCAAGACGGAACATTACTTGTCATTTTCTCATGTCCATTAACTCAAGCACACTAGAGTAAATACAAATGAGTTTCGAAGATATATTATAATTAATCCAAAATGTCATCATAAAATCAACCGTATTGTCAAATGTCTTTCGGAATAAGTCCAAAACATTTGTGAACAATAATAGTTATGGAACACTTAGTCCTTATTTTAATGTACATGTATTCTTTTGAATATATGCAGAAAAAATATGCATATAAATCAATGCATATGCTATCGAAAGAAAGCATGGAACCTCTGTAAGATTCATCGCTAGACCAAGTACCAGTATCATCATATGCTAAACTCCTGGTGTCTTGTTAATGTCATATATATTTAATTACAGAGCCATCAGATTTTTTGAAGCCGGAGACATGAAAAATGAGCAGTGCCATCGCGGGGACTCAGAACTGGACCTTCCGAATACGCGTCGACTGTGTTACCGTTACAGCATGAAAGCATGCTGGAAGAAGGGAGAAAATATCCCCCCCCCTCTTTTAAAAGGCGACTCGGAATTTGGAGACTCTATTGCCAAGAATATTTAGGTTATTTTTGAAGCAGGAGACATGAAAAATGAGACAATGCTCTCACGAGGACTCGAACCTGGACCTCTCGAATACTAGCCGAGTGTGCTTCTAGTTACACTATGAAGGAGGCTAGAAGCAGAGAGAAAATATTATATAAAATATTCCTAAATTCTCTCTAAACTGATATAACTGTATCAGGTAAATTTATGGGATGAAGAGGTATTTTAGAGAGAAGTACATTTTTTGAAACGTTATTATTACAGGCTATGAAAAAATTTTTATTACTTCCTTTTAATCCGATTACTAAGAAGTAAGTTACTACTTGAATCTGAAAGTTTTATTTACCTGAATCTTTTATTTCGGAATAACTATTCATTTATATACTCACATACACATAAGACTAAAAAGTAATAATAATTCAAGGAATATCAAATAATGTATAACATCTGACACTACTAACTAGCTGATCTATTATATAAAGCCTCACATGTAAGATGCTGAAATTTTTAAGATGCTTTCCAAGACTGAAAGGGTTGCATGTAAGAATTCTCACTGACAACAGTTTGATGTGCTGAAAGTGTGTACGAATAATATAATTAAATGATTTAAATAAAGTTATATAAAAAATTAATTGTTTTTTGAACATCGAAAATGGCTAAATAGCATTTCGTGTATTTTTAACTGTGTGTAAAATCCTAAGGTTTTTCAGAAGGGGACTGTAAGGTGAAAAATCACATTCGGGATAACAAGTTAATCAAAAAACAAATTATGTATTTATTATCCAATGTGCATAATATAAAATATTATATATGCATTGTTAAATTTTGAATAAAAATAACAAGCAGTGTAGAAACATTGGCGTAAATCTCTGATAAGGATATATGCATTACTAAATTTTAAAGGTCCCCTTTTATGCACTAACTTTTTCTGCTTATGCGAGCTTTAAGAGTCACATCTGCCAGTGGAATAGTCACCCGTTTGACCTAACATTTAAGTGTAATACCTGACCTAACATTCAAGAAGTGTAGAGTTTTAGTTCTTTTTTTAGAATCCGCCTTTAGCAACAGATCTTTATACTCTTGAAAGAGAAGAAACGAAAGAAAAAGGGAGGTGACATTTCCTTTTAAAATGCCCTCTGATATGTTCTAGCCGAAGTTGTTCAGCGTAATTTTTTACTTGCGTAACTCTGAAAGTAATTGATGAGCTCTTTGGGATTGAAAGCATACAGTTGAAACGTACTTTTTCTTGTACTTAAAGCAAATTAAAATAAATTCTGATTAAAAATTTTGATTATTCTTTAGAAAGAACACTTTTATTACTTTTACACTTTTATCACACCCAGTTGTTAACTTTAATTTTTACAGCCCTGATCAGATCTTAACAACAACTTTGGAGCATTTCAAATCCGGATTTTTAGATGATAGTTATTATTGCGATATTGATTGTTATTGTGGAATTGATGTTATTGTGATTGTGATAGCGATATTGATCATAATTTGCATGATAATACATCTTAAAATGGTAATATGCCTCATAATTAATCTCGAACACGACATGACTCCAGTTTTTATTCGCATATTAAACAATTCGAAGCACATGTCCATCCTATCTTTCAGTCTGTTAAGTAAGATTGTAAAAGGGAAATTATTAGATAAAATAAGCACGTAATTTTCGTGGTTAAAATAAGCAAGTCTGTTTCTTTTTTTTTTCAAAGAAGAATAAGAAAAATGAATTAAAACTACTTTCTGCTGTACGTAAGTTTCAATTAATTTTTTACAAGCGATATATAAAAGGAATCTCAATTGGGAACATTTACCGTGTTTAATAAGAATAAATATAAACTGAAAGCGTATACAACTTATCCTCAAAATAACTCTCATATTCTTCAAAATAGCTCTGATTAACAAAGATTATACCGTAAAATAATTCAAATTTGTTTTCGATACTCAAGTGTGTATTTTTTGGATCTTTTGCTAGCACATATAGGTTTTAGTTATTTGTGAATGTAATTCAAAAGTATGCTTCTCAAATATGAGAATTTATTGTACATTGAAATTTGAATTACTTGGGAGTTTAGGTTTATTGAAATTTAAATTATGATAGATTTTGTTTTCTTTTGCGAAATTTATTCAGATTTTATTTACAGATTTCACACTTTACTAAAGATTTATACTAAAAACTCTAAGAAACTTTGACTGTAATCCTGTAATCCTTACCAACGAAACAGTTTCCGTTTATTACAACCTCATGCAATCAGTGTGGAAGCAATGAATAAACATTTTCTTGTTATCTTGCGAAAAGACCAATGACAAAATTATTAATGAAACATTTATGTTGATTCAAAAATAGTTTCTATTTTTTCGGCACTCCAGCTGCGTTAAACATTATTATTTTCTTTGAACATAGAACAGCCAGATAAAGGATCGCTAATCATAAGATTTTTTAATGTCGTAAATAGAGCTAGGAGAAGAATATGACAGTTTTCTGAATTTCTCTCCTTCATTACACATTATCTTAACATTTTTGAAGAATCCATTTAAAGTTATGTTTGCAAATTAGCTACCCTTTAGGCACTGAGAACCAATTTCCTCAATATAAGAGCTACTTAATTCAATGAACATACTTTTGCGAGAAAAATTACAAAAATTATTTTGAGTTGGAAATTGGATTGAAAGTTGAATCCAATTAAAAAGAACGCACTGTACCTTTAGAAATATTTTTACAACTTTTCCTCAAAAAATGTAAGAATAGAAAAATCATAAACGACTGTGTGATGTTTTTAAGAGAAAATGGTTATAAAGCTTTATTTTTTGCATTACAGCCTAGATTTTGATTATCAGAGAAATAAGCAAGATCAGTATCATTAACCGGGAAATTCTGACGTTAAGGAACAACACGAAAACTACTGGAGTTCTAATGTGTGTGCTGTAGATTTTCAAGAAGCATCTTCTACAGGCCATGCATAGCACATATTTCGAATACTTTCATCTTTCAGATAATTTCATGTCTTGAAGCTTATAACATATATACTGCTCATATAAATTTAACAGTTAGTGAGAAAATGTTTTTATGATAAAAATTGCTTATTCCAATTCAACAGCAGAAATTTCATTTGTATGATTAAAAAAATATTAAAAAACATGAAAAAACTTTCGGATTTTTTATTTGCCCAAAGGGACGTTTTTTAACGTTTTGTACGTTATCTTTATCATGTTCTTTGCACTTAAACCACATACAATTCAATTCAAGACCAATATCAGAAAATAAAAGTCAGAATTTCCGTCAGACAGTCTCGCGCGCTGGAGGTAAAAATGTTTTTTCTGTAGTTTTGTCATTGCTCGCTTTGAAATCGTTGATTTTGTTATCAAAAATTCGTTAAAATTTTATAAATGTGAAATAGATTATAAGGTATTTCTCCCGCCTTCTTTGCATACCCTCATGGTGTAGTGGTCAGCATGCTGGACGCGTATTCGAGAGGTCCGTGGTTCGAGTCCCGGCGAGGGCATTGCACATTTTTCATCTCTCGTGTTTCCAAATAACCTAATATCTCTACAAGATAATAAAAGAAATTCAAAATTCGTGTTTCCAGGTGCCAATGTGCGAGTGGAGGATTACGTTGTTCAAAGGTTTAGGACTCTAGGTAACATCGTTTTTTTCACAATGCGAGAAACATGCCTACATTCATGCATATTCTCCTTTATTACATTTCTTTCAAAATAATACGGAACGATTTGTTGGCAACAATTTGAGAAGTGATTAAGCCTTTTACAGTGATTCAATGCAAAATTCGTTTTGAGATTAATAGCCTTTCTGAGTTAACGCTTCTTCTGACTAAAAAGTAAATATTTACTTATTGTAATTGGTTCACAGAACTAAAATTTATATCATTATTAAATATTAATTTTTAATAAATATAAATGAAGACAGTTATTATTTTAAGTATAAATATAAACAAAGAGAATTCATTTGAATATTTCATTGAATACGTAGGCTGTTCAATAACACTAATTTTACTGCCGCGAAACCAGTCATCGGAATGTTAATTTTTGTGCCATAAAAGAAGTTTGTTGTCTGTATTAACAAAGGCTACCGATAGATGTAGTACACAGGCTCATGTTCCTGAGTATCACGTGATTGAAATGAAGCATGTTTGCAGGCGCCTACGAGACGCGGCCAGTCATCGAAATGGAAGCGTCGAAAGAACAAGCTTATGCGATTACGTTTTGTGTTCGTCAGCAAAAATCAGCATCGGAGACCTTTGACATGATACGTCAAGCTTTCAACGATGAAGCATTAACAAGGGCAAGTGTTTTTCGCTGGCATAAAATTTTTAAGGAAAGCAGGCAAAATGTGAAAGATATTGAACGTGAGGGACGGCCTTCAATGTCCGTCACAGAGACAATGATTAACACAGCTGTGGTTATTATCAAGACGGATCGCAGAATTACAGTACGTCAGCTGCATGCTCTCTTGAATATTTCTGTAGGAAGTGTTCACTCAATCATGGCAGAACATTTGCAACTGAAACGTGTTTCTGCGCAATGGATACCGAAACTGTTAACACCTGAAAAAATACAGCATAGAGTGGATGTGTGCACAGAATGGAAAGAAAGACTGGAATAAGAAGGCGACAATTTCTTAAAACGCATCATCACAGCAGGCGAAGCTTGGTTGTATCACTATGACCCAACCATGAAACAACAAAGTAGTGAATGGAAGCATCCGTATTCGCCTACTCAAAAGAAAGCAAAAATGTGAAATCGGCTGGTAAAGTTATGACCATAGTTTTTTTTATTGTGCATCAACACTCTGTCGAACCCGGTAATACCATAAACAGCTCGTACTACGCGAATGTCCTATGAACAATGGTACAGCACGTTCAAAGGAAACGTCCATTATTCCGAAATGGCTTCTTATCGCATCATGACAATGCCCGACCACATATTCCTCGTTGCGTACAGGATGTTTTGCAGCAGAACAAAGTAGAGATTTTACCGCACCCTCCATACAGTCCTGATCTCGCTCCACGCGATTTCTGGCTGTTTCCTGAACTTAAGAAACCATTACGAGGCAAACATTTTGCAAGCAACAAAGAATGTGTAAAGGCTGCGGAGGCAGGCTTGAAAAAACTCTCAAAAAACGGACTTTTACAGGTTTTTCAGAAGTGGACAGAACATTGGGATAAATGCATTGCGTACCGTGGTATTTATTTTGAAAAAGACCATGTAAATGATGACGATTAAAGGTATTCTGCATTTTTTATAATTTTAGTTATATTGAACAGCCCTCGTAGAATCATTTTCGATGTCATCATTGATCTAAACAAAACTATAAGTCAGAATGAAAGAAAAAAGGTTTAGTATAAAACTGGTCTCCTAGCGGTTGTTTTTGTTTTATTACCTATAAGGAAGAATTAACCAGTTAATTAGAAATGATTTATATGTGTGTGGAAATATTTGGAAGCTTAAGTATTACATTAAACATTTTCTAGAAGAAATTAGACACCCAGACCCTTAAATTATTGTTGAAATCTACAATCTAGCACAAATTAAAGAAGGTTAATTAAAATCGCGTTAATGATTGTAGGTAAATGGGAGTTAAAAGATTAGGAACAATGTTTTGGCCGATTAAAATAGTAAGGCAGATTAAATAAGAAACTAATTTAAGTATTACGAACAAATAAATTTAATGTTATCATTGTAAATAAATGTAAATGAATACCAATTTAAAAAACATTTGCAATTTTAAACTGAAAATGTTTTTAAATTGTTATACAGATATAATGTATAACCCACAAATATATATTTTTAATTAAAGTAATTTCTGTTTGAAATCCTATAAAGGTAGCTTTGTATAAATAAAAGTACACGCTAAGATGAACCGATCTATTTATTATCAGAAATAAACTAAGAGTGAAAGATGTGTGATAATGGCCATATCATGAGAAGGTCTGAAGTTCCTCTTAAATGAAGCTTTCCCTTTTCAAGAGCAAACAATGAAGTAAAAGTTATTTTTACTGAATCATATGCAAGATAAAACCTGCTTTACAGTTTTTATGAAATAGCCACGCTCAGCTAAAGTTTTATCAGACACCATCATTGATTTTTCAAAAGTCGTATAATTGAGGAATAAAAAAATAATCTGCATTCATTTTCATTACAATCCATTAAACTACTAACTGCAGAAAAATGATTTAAATTCCCAGTCAAATTTGCGTGATCATGACATGTATAGATGATGTAATCATCCAAAAGTGACAATTTTGAATAATTTGTGGCATTGCTGTACTTAGAGTATTTAATTGAGGTAAAGGTAACGAACGACCTCCAAAGATTTCAAATTAAGATTTTGTACTTTTCTAATAGATTTCACTAGCATTTCTGTATAACCTTTTGTAAATTAAATGGCAGAACACCAAACAGAAATAAAATTTGCTAATTATTTACAGAAAGACTTTATACGTGTTCTCAAGATCAAACCATAATCTGCCAAACTGTATTAAATAATAAATAA
Source organism: Stegodyphus mimosarum (assembly GCA_000611955.2). Classification (NCBI taxonomy): domain Eukaryota; kingdom Metazoa; phylum Arthropoda; class Arachnida; order Araneae; family Eresidae; genus Stegodyphus; species Stegodyphus mimosarum. Next base: position 303,870 of record KK121355.1, on the reverse strand, counting down.
CACCTGAAATAATACTAAAGGGTAGTAAAAGCAAAAAGGATAAAATAAGGGCACAGCCTTTTATGAAAAGGAGCTGTATTTATGAAGTCTAGTTTTACAATTCCAGATCATTGCCCTGTGCGGTGACTGGTGGCTATTTTTTAATATCAAAATTCCTCTTCGTATTATTATCAATCAGTAAATATCACCTCCTGAACGCTATTTTCGCTTTATCCTGTTTTTTCGTAAAACTGAGTAATTTGTTTTAAGACAAAATGGCGTAATATGGCGAATATTTGTAAGTACTTTTATAAAGAAATCTTGTATATATGCCTAACATATAAGGTATGAAACGAAATTATTAAACTTAGTTGAAATTAATTGATAATAGACTTTCAAATTCATAAATTTTTATTAAACGCATCTCCACTTCAAAGGATACACTTTGCACTATTTTCAACTTTCTGAATTTCATTCGACCAGCTTCCTTTTCACAGTCTAATTGAAAATCACAACTGGCTTGGTGATTAAACATCATTTTTATTTTGAACAGAAACAATTATTCAGAAATGCATTTTTGTTTAAATTGGTACTACACTAATCGCGCACCACAATTTCGACGTATGCAGCTTACATTTTAAACAACAAAGAAAGAACGCAAAGCGAGAGACGTGGTTAACGGAAACAACAGGTAATATAATGTATACTAATTTGGGTCGCACTTACAGCGTGAAAGTATTTGTGCTAATCCTGGAGCCGCGACTGGACTAAGATTTCGCAGTGCAGAGAACTGTAATTTTTTGATAACGTCAATTTTCCCATTACTGGGTTAATATATTTCTACTTAAACTTCATATACAAGAAAATTTATTTCTTCTTTAGCAAAGTGGGACTTTGGAAATTTGAAATTTAGATTTACTTTTTCACTTGCATCAAATATTATTTTAAGATGTTCCAACTGTTCTTCAACATTTTGTAAAAATACTATTATGCCATCAAAATAATTTAAATCAACTTCAATTTGATATTTATTTAAAATTTGTCTAAGAGCTCTTTGAAAAACAGCTGGAGAATTTTTCCAACCCAAAGGTAATCTATTGAATCATAAAGATTAAAACTGGTTGCAGATGCTAATTTTTCAGTATCATTTTCATTTAATTTTATATGCCAATAACCAGATGCTAGACCTAATGTAGAAAAACAATTCTGCAATCTTTAACTAGTATAGAACTGCATCTATTCTAGATATGAGTTTGGAAACTGTTTTAATAACTTGGTTCTGTTTACTATAATCAATACATAATCTAGATTTTTCATTTTTATCTGCTTTGTAAGAAAACGTTACAGGCGCAGCATAAAGGTTAGATGATGGTTTTAAAATACCTGCGCGTAATAATTCCTTTATATGTTTTTTAATTTCATCATTATCTTTAGGAGATTCCGTATATAGTAGCTGCAGGAATTTCTGAAGCTAGTATTTGTCTTGGAGGTTAAGTGTTAATACAACCTGCTTCATATTTACTTTTTTGCAAATATATGACTATAATTAAATAATTCTTTCAACTAGTCATTTACACAATAATTTTTATGCTTATTAATTTCAACATTATTAAACCAGTCTTTGTCATTTTACTTTAGCATAAATGTAAGACTTTATCCTTAAAACGATTATTTAGACATACATCTTTTCTAATATTTCTCATAAACGGTTATACATCATAATCGGTGAAATTCAGCTTAAATAGTTACTTCTCATAATCAGTGAAATTCAGTTGCAATTTAAATAAATAAATACGGAATAAATACAACAATGAATAATTTTAAATGTGAATTTACAACATAAAATTCCAAATTTCTACTTAATCTTCCAATTTTACAATTTAATTAATTTAGTGACAGGAAGACCTCCAGAAATACTGATCTCTAGTCAATAGTTTAATAAAGTTTCATTTTAGAGAGCTTCAAAATTATCAATACAACATATTCTCAGAAGTTCCATTAATCTAAATGTCTACATCGATAGTAAAGGAAAGTTATTATTCTCTGTCTCATTTAACTTAAAATAATTCCACTTTCAAAGTTATGTTCAATTTGTATAGGGTGGAGGTTGATTAAAATTTAGCGCTGATTTCTGAGAATTTGGATATCTCAATCATCGTGGCTGAGCATTCCTTCAAACCGAATTTTGAGACAAATAAGTTCCAAGGTAAAATGGATTTGGAGTAGTATATTTTGGATAATTAAAATATGAAAGAGAGCAATGGATTGGGGCACATTACTGGTACTTTCTGCTTGTTCAGGTGAACTTGATGTTGGAAGTAACTTTCTTCTTAGGGAAATCCAATTTTGAAGCAATCTCGAATTTTGAACAAACAATAACATACGCTGTTGCTCTGGCAAACCTTGTCTTAAAGACTCAATTAGAATTTTATGACTTAAATGTGTAAGTCATTAGGCTATTTTGAAGCAGAAGTACATGAAAAATGTGCAGCGCCCTCGCCGGGACTCGAACCTGGACCTATCGAATAAGCGCCGAGTGTGTTACCGGTGCACCACGAAGGCATGTGGAAAGAAGGGAGAAAATGCCCCCCCTTTTAAAGGGCGACTGGAAGGGGAGAAATTCATTCGGCTGCTATTTAACTGATGAACATAATAACGATATCGAAAATTTTGATGTCGAAGCAAATAATTTCGCAACACACCTTTGATTGACCTTGGCCTGGATCGAAAAAAAATTTTCCCTAGTAAATTAGCTCGAACTGCAGTTGTAGAGCCGTTCGTGTCCTAATCGACTCTGTTTATTGTGATTATTCTGAACTGATGACTAGAGGATTTGGAGACAGAGTAAATACATTAAATGGCACAACTTAAAAGAGATAACTTTGCAGACGTTGACGTAGATAACAAGACACAGTTTGATTTCTGGATGACTATTTCTGAGGACACATATTCTGTTTTGCTCATCACTAGAAATGCGACAAGCATACTGTCATTTTCCGTACTTTCTTCTTCGCTTCTCTCTCCTGCAAGATTGCTGTCGTCGTTTACTTGTTTACTGAATGTGTATCACAAACATGTTAAAATTTATAAATGAAAGGGCGCATTCATGCATCAGCTTGGCTGCGTAAGTCTTCATCAAGTTCTGTTTTTGCCGAAAAATAAAATGTGTCCAATCCAGCATAAATTAGATTCAACCGACTGTTATCTCTTATGCATCAATTTCCGAGGCTGCATTATTAATTTCTGTGCCAATACTATTTCTCTCTCTGCATATTTATACAATCTAGAGAAATAAATAGATATGTATATATAGAGAGATAGATAGATATGTATGTATAAAGAGATAGATAGATAGATATGTATATAGAGAGAGATAGATAGATAAATAGACATAGATTAAGATTATAAATTATTAAAGTCGCGCAATATATTACGATATTAATTAAATAATACAGAGATAATAATTAAAAATTAAATAAAAACAATGAGCTAACCGTCTATAAGGAAGTACATACATGAAAACTGAAAAAAAAAATCAAAACAATTGAATAAAATAATATAATTTAATTAATATATATCTTTTAAAATTCCTTATTTTTTTAACAGAGAAGC
>KK121355.1:276880-300264 GCA_000611955.2 Stegodyphus mimosarum | reverse complement strand
TTAACAGAGAAGCCGAAGAATTTTCAAAAGTAGTCACATTTCTGAATGATTGGGTTTTCGAATGATTTCTGAATTTCATGACTGTCAATCCTTGAAATAATAAGAAAGTGCCAAATAAAAATTAGTGTCATTAAAATAATTAATAGCCCATTAAAAGTGGATTAAGGTAGATAATTTTTAATTTTTGAAAATTTTAATTACTCAAGAAACAATCTGCTCCCACGTGACTTTAAAACAAAAATATTGTAAAATAAACATTATAAAAGAGAATTCTCGAAATAAGAACCAGAAATGTAATACTATAAGATGCTTATATTTCTTTTCAACAAATGGTTCACAATTACTTTCGTTTATAAATTAGAAAAGTGATTATCAAAAAAAAAAAAAGATCGACTAAAGACACACATTTAAATTTTTACAGTATAGCTTTTAAACCTTTTCTTTTGTAGAGTCATTAGAAATCGATGCAGAAGCGTGAGAAATGTGCAGTGCCCATACAGGCATTCGAACTCAACAGCTCCCGAATACACACTCATGTCCATAAATTAAGGATGATGCAAAATCACGCAAAGGAAGAGTTAGAAGCAAAACAAATTTGACTTATTTGTAAAGCTCATTTATTAAACAAAACGTAAAGAGCAAAAAAAGATGCTATATGTTTGATATTATTAAAAAAATTAGCGATTTTTTCTCCCTGGAGCAAATTGCAAAAATAACCTATTTACAAAAAAACAATATTACATGAATGGTACGATTGTTAATACATTGTATGTCTCCCAGACGATGCAATACAGTCCGTAAACGCCTAGGCATGCTGAGTATCAAATTATCGATCTGAGCTTGGGGGATATTACACCACTCAAAAAGCAATGCTCTCCGAAGTTCCGATAGATAAGTAGGAGGAGGTTGATGGACTGCAACTCGTCGGCCAAGCATATCCCACACGTGCTCTACTGGATTCGAGTCCGGTGAGAATGCTGGCCAGTCCCATACGGGTGATATCTCTCGATTGAAGGCATTCGTTTACGATGTTTGCACGGTGAGGACGGGCGTTGTCAACCATAAACACAAATTGTGCGCCAGTGGCGTCCCGAAACAAACGTACATGTTGTTCCAGAATGACGTCCCGATAGATTTGGATTGTGATGGTTCCAATTTGAAAATGCAGCTCAGTTCTGGAACCCAGAATGATTCCACCCCAAACGAGCACTCCTGCAACACCGTAACGGTGTCGTTCAATGATGTTTTCTTGGTGGTAACGGGTGCCTGGAGCTCTCCATATGAATGTCCGGCGAGAATCAGACTGAAAGCTAAACTTGGACTCGTCGGAAAACATCACACAAGCCCACTGTCGCGGTGTCCACAATGCATGCACTCTACTCCAGGCTAACCGCAGGTGACAGCGAGTTGAAGTAAGTGGAACGCATTTGACGGGTCTACGAGCATATAGACCAATCTGCCCTAAGCGTCTGTACACGGTCTGCCTTGAAGTTGTCGTACCAGTGCCTGAAGAGAGCTGACGAGACAGGTCTGAGGCTGTGCTCCGCCTGTTTCTTTTGGCAGTAACTGACAAATACCGGTCCTCATTCGGCGTTGTAACTCTGAGGCGACCTGTGCTGTAGCGTCTACTCGCATTACCATCATCTTGGAATCGTTGTCAAAGCCTGGAGATGACACTCTGGGCAGTTCCAAGTTCGTCTGATACTTTCAGTTGGGTACGCCCACATTCCAGACGGCCGATAATTCTACCACGTAAAAAATCATGCAAATGTGTCCTTTGTGTCATAAGTATTCGGTTATTGCACTGAAATGCTTATAAAGCGCCTGCGAACAATTTTACTTCTTTGCCTGTATTCCTTGTATATCACTCTCTTACACTCTCGCCATTGTGACGTACTATCAGTGTTATCTCGTTACTTCCTGAAATTTGCATATGATTCTTGAAGATGTGTGTAGTGATTTTACAGGCGATATATTTATTTTAGAGTTCGATTTCCGCGTGACTTCGAATTATCCTTAATTTATGGACATGAGTGTACTTCAAGCGTGCTTCTATTTACATTAAGAAGGCACGCGGAAAGGAGAGAGAAAATGTTTTATATATACGTCCCATTTTTGAAAAGGGAGTGGGGTAGGGGACCCAGTCGCTAAATCCTGGAGGTGACGAACTGTCGTCGACTACTTTTTAATTCGGGCGACACTTGCAGAGTATTTTAGAATTTTGCGATGTCAAGAAATTGAAGAAATCTGTAAGTGCCTCCCCGGGATTCGAACTCAGGACCTCTCGAATATGCGTCGAGCGTGCTTCCAGATACACCACGAAGGCATGCGGAAAGACGGAAGAAAATACCTTATAAGTTGCTTTATGAAAAACACACATCTTGCCGATTTTAGCACTTTAAAATCGATATTAATAAATTACTGCTAATTGAAACATATTACATGCCTTGATGTATAACATGATTCACTCTGCCGAAATGTTAGAGTCTAAGAGAACTATTAGAACAATTCATTGCTATTTCAGTGCTTCCTGACGGGAGTTCTGCATATCTCTAATATTAGCCGAGAAGTTCTAAAAGTTCTACGAGAACCTTCACTGAAAAAGAAACCATACAGAGTTTTTATGCAAAAATAAAACCCCACTTTTTGAAAATTGTCAGATATTTAAAATTTACATGAAGCAAAAAATGGCAAATAAAGAAATATGATATTGAGAAACTTTAAGTAGTTGTTTCGTCAAGGAATCATAACTAAAAATAGTTTTTAGTTTATTTTATGGGGAAAAAGTTTTCAATTATTTCAGAGTTCAAGAATATTAGAGCTTGTATTAAGACATTTATACTTGACCCATTGTCCTACATTCTGATTAAGACGATACAAGCAAAATCAAAACCAACCATATTAGGTTTCATCTACCTGGTTCCCTGAATTTCATTACAGCTAATGTTGTGTAACGGGAGGAATTACCCAAAACGTAGTCAGCAAAATAAGCATAATTGAACAGATCCATGCAAAAATATCCCCTATTTAAATAAGAATGTCTGTACTAGCTTTAGAATACTGCAATCGTTTCTTTAAAAATGAGTAATTAAAACACAGTTTTAAAGACTATTAGATGCAAAATTTGATTTTTCTTATTTCGTTCTTATGATTTGTTGTTATGAAATTAGAAGATACGAGTAAAGAATTAGAATTATCTAAACCCCTCTCTAAAATGTTTACAAAACTTGTTCTATTGCCTATGAAGAGTGAAAAATACGATATGAGAATATTTTATTAATACATTTAATATAACCATTACTTGAAACTGGAAGCTCACTCCAGGAGACTAAGATTATTTGATTTGCTCGTGAGAAACTTACTCATGAGAAAATAAACTGGTCTAGGATTCATATCTAATGAAAAAAAATCCATTACCATTCATTATATTGCACAGGTTGATTACAATAACTGTTTTTTTTTTTGACTAAATCTTAAGGAGAAATCTTAGTCAATAAAATCTGTAGAAGCTTCTTGAAAGGGCAGCAGCTCATTTTACTGCTTAACTGAATAAAGGACATGCTAAATATTTTTCCGAAAAATAAATACTTAAAAAATATTCAGTTGTATTGAGATTGTATGGTATTAAAAAAGGATTAAAACGAGAAATATTTTGAAAATCATAAGAAATATGTTTTTCAAAAAATGCATAATATCCTTGTTTTCTATCATTTCAATAAATCATTTTTGAATAGAACAAACACTAATTTTGGATGTTTGATTTCAGTTCTTAAGCACGAAGTTCGGATAAATGAGTCAACCACTTCACTAAAGCGCCCTCTGTCGATGTATCCCATTTAATTTAAATCCATTGTGTCTTCTTAATCAGCCCCAAAACTTTTAATTCACTAAAATTAGGGCAATTTTATAAATTTTAATAGTTTTAGAAGTGCAGTTTTAGAAGTGCAGATAATTGCACTGACTCAATATACTTTTGCATTGTAGAATCATTAGGATTTTTTTTTATGCTAAAGTTAAAAAATAGCAATGCCCTCACCGGGGATTGAACCACGGACCTCTCGGTTACGCCTCGAGCGTGGTGACCACTATACCACGAAACCATGCGAAGAAAGCGGGGGAAATACCCTATATACTTTCCCTTTTAAAGGACGACTGGGGTTAAAGGGACCCTATCGCCAAATTTCGGTAGTGGAAAATCATCATTCACCACCTTTTAGTTCGGGCGCCACTGCGATTAGGTTATTTAGAAAGCAGGAAGGATGAAAAATGAGCAACGCCTTTGCCGGGACTCGAACCACGGATCTCTGGAATACTCATCGAGCGTGCTGACTACTACACCACGAAGCATGCGAAGAAAGCCGGAGAAATACCTTACAGCATGATATCAATAAAGAAGACATTACAACGTTTTCATAGCAACAACAATGTGCATATGGTAAACGTTTCCTTGTAGCATTGTCAACTTAAACAATACCAATCCTAATAAAGTGTGCGTCAGGTCTTTTACAAATTAAAAAAGATTCTGTCATAATTTGAAATTTGAAAGCTTTGAAACAATAATTGAATCTGTAATGCATTGATGGTTCTTCAAGTGCTTTCAATTTTCTTAAACAGAGGCATTATCATGTCCTAAATCAGACACTTTCCTCTTATTTATACAACCAAATGCTTTATCTGATTATATTTTCTTGAATTTTGCATTAAATGCAATCCTAGGTTAGAAGTTTCATTTTCCGTTATTTGCCACATTTTAGACTACACAGGAAGCTTTTCATAACCAAATTGTTCCTCTTTATAAGAAATTTCTTGAAAACAAAATTATCCTTTAAGCATACAGAGAGAAGAATAATGAATCTGCTGTAGTAAGATAAGTAAAAATATATCTTACTATTTTTTTTTGAAAAAATTAAAATTACTTACGATTCAAGGGCTTATGATAATGCACATGATAGCCAAACTTTCACAAAAGGAAGCCATACTTTCACTAAAGGAAAGGAACGTATGGAAATCTCTTTCCTGTATCTTAACCGGTATTGTTCAAATTTTTACCTAAATGAATATGAAACTGCGGGCATATTGTTAAGCATCGGAGAAAATTAATGGAGCACTAAGCGATGCCTAGCATGTGAAAATTATATAAATGAACTTATGACGTTTACTGCTTAGACATATCAGCATCAGTATTGGTAAAAACGGATTTCAAGAACATAGTTTTTCATTCTGTATTTCGAAACAGCAGTCTATAACATACTGCTGAAATAAGTATCATTAATGCTTCTAAGCTCTCAAGATACCGGAAATACATTTACAATGGAGCCGCCATGATCGGTAGTGTAGTAAATGCTCTTCACTACTATACAGTTCATTAAGCTCGGGTTCGAATCCTAAAGGACCCTTGGATGCTTGTAAAGGAATAGTGTTTCTGCTGCATAGCTGTATTCAAAATATACGTCGAGTTGAAAGACCTCCCGAGTGATTCTCTGGTAGGGAAGAAGGATGGCAGACTTTCGGATCTATTTCTCGGAGATTTTCCTTCAAAACTGATGCAGAGCTGGGGTGAAGTCGTACTATCACCCGTATGATGCTTAAAGCCAATTCAAAAACAAATGCAAAAATGCAATTTCGCGTCCCTTGCACTATATATATTACGTGAACTTAATAATTCTGAATAAATCAGACAATTGAGATAAGTCGCAACAACATTTCCAACTATGAAGTGAATAGTTGTTGTCCGGATTATCGTATTTTTGATCTTATGTGTTCACTTAAGTGTTTGATGTGTTAGCACATATAGTTAGCAGTTAGAAAATCCGTGGTTTGAATCCAGAGGATGTAAGTAATTTTTATGTTACCTGTTCTGAAGAGTCTCTTCGTGGCAATGTATGATAAATGTACCCTGATTTATAATAATGTATAATAAATATGCATCGTAGCAATGTACACTGATGGAAAATGAAATGACGTCCATTCAAATTTCCTGTTAGACGACTAAGTGTCTCTATAACCATGCAAATCACATTTGCTTTAAATACGCGATGTAAACTTCCAATGCTTTATTTATCTTCCGGACTCATCATTGCAAACTAGATTTGAGACAAGTATGACTTAGGAGACAAAGAAATTAGTATCAACAGCTTGGCAGGTATGTATCCACAGTTACACTGGATTATCAACAATGATCACCGGAAGGTAGTATCCCAAGAAAGCCGGGGCCACCACTCAAAGGGAAAATCCGCATGTCTGTGGCTCATAGAATTGCATTTGCAGTAGACATTCAAGCTTTTGTTGGGGCCAGAGTGACACAGCGAATTGCAACAAACTTTTACTTGAGACCTTACTTAGAGGCCGTTTAGCGGACATATTGCTATCTGCGACTTCGGTAGCATCTAGCTGTAGTTCATTGGTAGGCGGAGTGAAGATTTGTTGTATTCTCAAATGAGATGCGTTTCTCTTTTGGTGCCAGTAATAGTCGTATGTTTGTTAGAAGAAGGCTGGATGAGCGTTTGGAAGCAACCTTCTTCTGGAATAGGCACATTACACTTGTACCATAAACTATGATCTGGAGAGCAATTTTCTATAACAGGAGGAGCACTCTCGTCGTTTCGAACATCCCTTGACAGCAAATTTGTATTTCAAACTGGAGATTGCACCAGCTGAGTTGCTATTCTTGAGCAATATTTCAGGGACATTTCCCCTTAGGTTAACGTTTATCCCCATACCACTACTGTCACTCAACGGGCTCTACAGAATGTCGACATGTTACCTGGCCTGCGAGATCCCACCAAATCTTTCTCCTATCGAGTACATATGGGACATGACTGAATGACAAATCCAGCGTCATTCACAACCCTCGCGAATCGTTGCTGATTTAATTGGCCAAGTGCAACAGGCATGTAACTTTGTCCCATAAAATGACATACGGTAGCTTTGAGACACAACGCATGCAATTTTGTATATTATCATTCAACAGTGTGGCGACTGCAGTAGTTATTAATGCACCATCATTTCGCATTTAAAACGGCTCTTTTCATATATATTTTAATTTGTGACCTTGGAGCATTGATCAAATAAATATGTTAACCTGACATATACTTTGCCCAGGTAATTCCTAAACTGATTTCTGCTTTTTGCCGGGATTTGATTTCCCATCAATCTATGTAGGGTGTTTCCAGTTTGCTGTGTTTAATTATTATATAAATGCATTTAACATGATTTTACACAGCACCTAAAAATGAAATCAAGTTTCATCAAGTAAAAAGTTTAGTTTGCTTTCATACAATGAAACTATGCTCTTGTGGTAACAGCTGTTAAGTAAAAGATAATATCACAGGTCGTCTTATTGCAGCAGTACACACTGTATTGAATTTAATGTTAATTTTTTAGCATCTGATAACAAAGAGAGCCTTAAACATCCATGGTTGTTGTTTTGTGTTCTAAAGAAAAGATGTGGTTTGATGATAATGGTGATAGAAACGATTTATTATTACCGGAAATAGCAAGGTACATTCATAATGAATATCAGAGTTACCTGCTCGTGAGGACTGGGAAAGTTATGCTCCGTTTTTCGTTGATGCTCATTAGCCACATCTTGAGTTATGCGGAGCAGTTTCCTATGATATCAGGAGCACTTTCTTCGTTTTGCACACACCTTAACAACAAATTTAGACATCAGACTCGAGATTGCAACGGTTGTACTACTATTCTTGATCAATATTCCACGGAGCATTTTCCATCAGGTTAACACTCCTTCCCATTCCACTGATATCACTCAACGTGCTGTACAGAATGTCGACATGTTGTGTTAGCTTACGAAATACACACGATCTTCCTCCCGTCGAGTACGTATGAAACATAACTGAACGACAAATCCAGCATTCTATAGAGTGAATACTGAGATACTGGGTGTTTTTCTTTCTCCTTCACCTTAAATAGTGCATGACCAACCAATCATGGACTGCTAAATCCATTTCGAGAAGTATTTCTCTGTGGCTTATTGCATCCTTCTACATAGCCACTTAGAACTTCTTTTAGCACAAAGTCCATTCTCTGAAAGTTCGCCATATCAAATAAGTTTGTCAAAGTTCTGAATTCTTCATTATTATTTCCGTAAACCACGAAACAGAAAATTGTTCCAAATCATATTGCACCATTATAGACTTTAACGCTGTCTGATAAACATCGCAATCTTTACAGCGGTGGTTCTCAGAATCTATGCCGTAATCCACAGGGAATCGAGAAAATGCTATAGAACTCTTATAGTTTAGTTATATATATATATTCCAATTTGTAATATATATTATATATCAGCCAGAAAAATCATTCTAAATCTCTTCTGGGAAGCAAATGGAGTAATTCTGTTACATTACATGAGCTTCTGGGAGTAATTCTGTTACATTACATGGAAAACAGTTGAGAGTAACAGTTGTAGAGACATTAGGTTAGTTAGTAGCAGGAGACATGAAAAATATGCAATTCCTTCGCCGGTAATCGAACCACGGACCTCTGAAATACCGGCTCAGTGTGCTGACCATTACACCACGAAGGCACGCTAAGAAAGAGGGAGAAATACCTTATACAGTGACCAATAATTCTATTCCAAAATTACCTTCGCCTTGTAACTAAGCGTTAATGATAGACTTCTCAGTTCAGGTGTATTATTAATGCACATTAATCTCGACGGCATGCTATCCATTTAACAATAGCAATCCAGGATATGAAATTTAAAAATCTCATACATCCATCTTATTGAATAAACACTACTTCCGCTGAATTTCATGCGTTTTGGCGGCTGAAAGAGGAGATCGGAGATAATCACTTCGGAGGAATAAAATACACTGAATTTTCCTGATTCGAGCACCTATGATTAAAATTTGAATTTTCATTGCGAACTGTACGAATATTTCGTTGCGAACTATACGAACTGACATTTATGAATTCCAGAAATTTTGTAACTGCTCGAGAGACACTTTAATATCTCGCTTAATTAACATTATATTTGCTTCGCAATTCTTTTTATAGTAAAATGCTACTGTAACTACTATTATTTATCGTTTTGTTAGGAAGGATGTTCAATTCTAATTTCGTTTAACAACCACAGAATCTGAATTTAAACCCTTACACGTAAGTTGGTATTTCGATAATAGAAAATTTAGAGTGATAAGGATAAAGACCAATTACATTATATCTAGTCACTAAATTAAATCTCGTAGGCTGCCTAATGAATTTTCATCTGATCTTTAACTTAGAAACCAGTGTCATAAAACAATTACACAAATAATAAAAGCAACTATAATTTATTTTCACTTCAGCTTAGAATTACAGAATTTGCCTATATTTTCTCCCTCTTTCCACCATGCCTTAATGGTTTAACGGTTAGCACACTCGACGCTTATTCGAGAGATCCGGGTTCGAGTCCCTTCGAGGGCATTGCTCATTTTTCATGTCCCAGCATCAAAATAAACTAATGGCTCTACAGTGGCGATCGAACTAAAAGGTGGTGGATGATGATTCTTCACCGCCAGGGTTTGGCAATTGGGTCCCTTAATCCCCACCCGCCCTTTAAAAGAGGGAGTATCTGAGTTACCAGAAATGGGCGCAACGTGACCCACCTAACCAAAGAAGTTGGTCTTATGGCCATAACAGACCACGCCCACGAAGGAATATATAAGGTATTTTCTCCCTCCTTCCAGCATGCCTTCGTGTGGTGTAACGGTTAGTATGCTCGGCGCATTTTCGAGAGGTCCAGGTTCCCGGAGATGGCATTATTTATTTTTCATGTCTTCTGCTTTAAATTAACCTAATAGATTCTAGAAACTGAAACGTTAAAAGAAATTTAACATTCGATTCTTGCGAGCTGATAATATAATAAAACTTTATCAAAATAAATATCAAGCTAGAAATTGTTTAACATGACTCTTAAACCTACTAGCAAAGTCAAAAACCAAAACTCATCAAAAATCAGTAAAACATTATGGCAAGTACAGTCTGAGAGTTAATTTTACTCTCTCTCTATATATATATATGGCTCGTTCCTGAAAATACAATACGGAATTTTATTAAAAATAATGTTGCACAGCATCTTTGAAAAAAAAATGATAAACAATTACTATTAAGTTTAAGTATGATCTAATGAAATTCGTTTAGTTTCAAGAAATGAAAAATTTTACGTTGCTATTTTCAAGGTTTTCAGCCCCCTTTTTTTTGTAAACGTTGCGATACAATAGATATATATTCTTATATTAATCTTAATAATATTCTCATATTAATATCAATTGGATTCAGTTTGATATACTCCTTAGAAATTTACTGAATGACTCTGCTTTGAAATGCATCATCAACGATTATGAATATTTTGTATGATTAATGTAACTCCTGAGTATAATTTAATCCTGATAATCTGTAAATGCGAACATATTAGACAGAAAATTTTACGGAGCAAAGGCTGAATTATCAACAGTTATATCAGTTCCAAAGTCAAATGTCAGCTATTACAAGAATGCTTTAGAACTAAAATATTTAGTTAAAAATTATGAATATAAGCTTTAAATAACTAATTAAGTGATGATTTATATAAATAAAAATAACTACTAAAACTTTGAAAATTTCAATCTTTTATGAAAATGATATGAAAAGCCCAAAAATGACAGATGTTTAATTTAAAGGCAAGTCTACAAAAACCGGTTGAAAATATTCATATATCAAAACAACGAATGTAAAAGCGTTATGTCATTAAATAAGATATATAGCGAAATAAGGTATTTCTCCCGCCTTCTTAGCATGCGTTTGTGGTGTAGCGGTTCCATTTGGCGCGTATTCGAGAGGTCCGTGGTTAGAGTCCCGGCGAAGACATTGCTCATTTTTCACATTTCCTGCTTCGAAATAATCTAACGTCTCTACAGCGATTGCATAGATAAGGAGCACTGTTGCTCTGTTTATTTATTTTTTGTGTTGCGTGCTCACAGATTAATAATGAACATGATTTACTTATTAGCAATAAAATCTTATGAGCCGTGAAATCCTCCTTTTTTTCCAATTCTTAATCACTATTTTATGTAATCCTTTAAATATCCGATATTACTTTTCTCACAGTACCTTGTATAAACAAATTTTAAATATAGAAATATACTTGTGTGAGTTATTTCAAACACGTAAAACTAAACATTTGATGCTAGTTGATGATGCTAGATAGTCAACTAACCGAATGTCATTGAAAGTTATGTGTAGAATGACGTCAAAGGAAAATATCGTGGCCTGCTCTTTGACATGAACTTTTAACTTCATTTCTTCTCGCTCGTAAGTGTTGCAGAATTGCGCCATTTTTGCCCTGAGCTGCAAAAAAATGCGACTGGGACAAAGGTGTCTTCCTGGTTTTGCAGTTCAGTAGCAGGCTTCGAGCTCTGGTCAAGCTTGCGAGTGGTTTCCTGGGTGAGTGTTCTGAATTTCCAATGGACAGTTGATCCATTGGTTACACCACCGTGACATCGAAAATTGCTCCATTTTTTTCTAACGTTGGCAGGAGTGGCTGATCTCGGGCTTAGCTCGTTATGTAATAATCTAGGAAATGAGGTAATGTAATTTCAATGATCAAAGAAAAAAGTAAGTGTACACTGTTGCTTTTCTTTGGTAAATAATTCTTTCGAACATAAATGCTAATTACCTTTATTACAGAGCCATTAATAACGATACACAAGTAATGCATAAGTAATAGGATGATACTGAAAGTCTTTATTTGATCTCATTCTAGTGGGTTGCTGCATAAATACAAAACATATTATTGGATGCTATACAGAAGTTTATGGCACACTTACATGCTTATGTGTTGTACTTTCAGTACAAAATTTGGATATTCATATTAATGAAACCGATATAGTTCACGGAAGTCTGCATTTTATAAAAAGCAAAACTTCACTTAATTGCGATATTGTGTCTAAATTATCAACAACATTTATATTCATTAAATAATGTTTATGATTTGTACAATTACGAAGGAAGGTAAAAAGAAGAATTTTCAGACAGTTGTATAGTATTTCCAAAAATAAGCGAGACGTAGTCTTTTGCTACAAATTATCAGCCAAAATTGAAAAGTCTATATAAATCCAATTTAAAATTCCTCTACAGATCCAGATGCATATTACTAAAAATTATATTAATTGGCCAGCTCACTTATCCACGCTTCATCAGATGAGCTGAAAGTGAGTGCTAAGTATTCATCCATTCGAAAAACTGGACTGAAACGATTGCCCAAAAATTCGAAAATTGTATCAACAATACACTGGGCAGATATGAAGGTAATATTATCTATAAACGGAAGATAATATGATAAATGCTGAAATGGAAGACAATGCGGTTCATTAAAACTAGTTGCGTTAGAGAGACGCTTTTGAAAATTATCAACAAATTTCGAATCGGATACTTATATTGAGATGCTTCGCTTATAAAACAAACTAATATGTTTGCATTTAATTTCAACTATTAATATGTTTGAAATTATTCATTTTTGTGATTGAATTATTTGTAAGTTATTTGGGTTCGTACGTTCGCCAACTTACAAACCTGTCTAGGAAAATATTGGCTAAAATTTCTCGCATATACAAAGAAATATACCATAATTTTAAAAGTCCTCAAGGAGTATGATGAAGCATATTTACAGATATTATACCTTTTCCTAACTTAATTACTATATCGGACATTTACGCCATCTAACTTCATCGAACTATTTAAAGAATTCGCAGCCTCCTTAACAACAAACATAAATGCCTTATGTTTTAGGGCGGAAAAAAGCAACAGGCACTTTTAGTTTTTATTCGGATAAATTAATATAAATACAGTTTAATAAAACTGAATTTAGAAAAATTAAAAATTGTGTGATTTAAATTATTAACATTATAAAAAATAATATAATACTCTATGTGGTAAGGGAATTTTTCTTAAAATTTTGCATTCTCCTCTCTGCAACAGTTGTTATACTACTATATATACTGTATTAATCATTAGTCTATTTTTGAAGCGACGAAAAATATGCAATGCCCTCGCATTGACTCGAAACTGCACCTCTCGAATACCTGCCGAGTGTGCTACCGTTACACCACGAAGTCATGCAGAAAGGAGTGAGAAAATACATTATATACTCCCACTTTTAAAGGACGACTGAGGATTAGGAGACCCAGTCGCCAAATCCTGCTGATTGTGAATTATTGTCCACCACCTTTTAGTTCGGGCAACATTTGTAGAATCATTAGGTTATTACTTTGAAGTAGGAGACATGAAAATTAGCAATGCCCTCGCCGGGACTCGAACCTGGATCTCTCGAATACGAGTTGAGTGTGCTACCGTTACACCCCGAAGGCATG
Source organism: Stegodyphus mimosarum (assembly GCA_000611955.2). Lineage (NCBI taxonomy): Eukaryota > Metazoa > Arthropoda > Arachnida > Araneae > Eresidae > Stegodyphus > Stegodyphus mimosarum. The sequence continues at coordinate 286,915 of KK121355.1, read as the reverse complement.
CAGAAAGGAGGGAGAAAATATGTTACACTATCGAACTAGCGTAAGCCAATCTAACCTTATACTGTTATTACTATTGCTATTAATGCTTCTATTGCAACTAATTGAGTAGTATTACGAATTTGGTTTTATCAATATTTATATGTCGTATTACATTTTAAGTAGCCAATTATATTGTAAAAAGGTAGCTTTAAATGCATAAAAAGATTATAAAATTTTAGCAATTACTTTTTTTGAAAATATGACAGGTATTTTTCTGAATGTGGCAACCATTTTTTAGTTCTGAACCTATTATTCAAAGTGACCAATAAAGAAAATAAATTGCTTGACAATTACGATTTAAAACATTGCTGTACGAAATGTTTTAAGCTGTTTTCTTTTAACTGAATATATTGATTTACTATATCAGACAATTCGCAGTTTTCCTTCAAGTCTTCTTCTTCACGTATGACATTTGAAATAGTTTTTGACGTGAATGCAGCTTAATGGATTTCTTCCACTTTTCGATCAACTTATATTCCAGGAAACTTTCACCGTTTTCCTTCCAGGAAAAATAGTCAAGTATACAATGCACTTTTCGAATTAAACTCTATTACTATTGTCTGAAAACAATGATTCGTTCTTACCGAGTTACGTTTTTCTAAACATTCTTTACAAAAACCCCCATCAACAAAATAATGAAAAAAAACTATAATAAAAGTAGATAACAATCATATGGAGCAAATCTATTGAATCTCAATAAAAAGTTTTTAATTACTGACTGTTCAGCTATTTTTATTGGTTCTTGATTAAACCAAGGAAGACATGGGAAAGCTGTTAATCGAAGGATAAATGCCTTAGCTGGAAGTTTTGAGAGATTGATGGGTACCTACTTTACACGTAACAAAAATCAAGAAAAATGCAATGTAGCCAGTCTCATTATGAATTTAGAGTCACACATTCTCAGGGGCTTCAGACACATAAGCTTTATCAGTTGATAGCTTAGTGATATTTTAAAGCTGTCCTTTTAAATATCAGTGGTGTATCAACAATGTTTTGAAGGCATCATGTACCTATTTTATTTAAAATGTTGGCTTCAAAATTCATTTTCTTTTTTCTAAGATTTGTTTCTCATGCGCTTAAAACTCTTGTATCACTCTATGATAAACGTTGGGGAACAAAGAAGCCTTTAAAATTGTCTTGTTGGAAGCCCTGTCCGAGACATTACCATAATTAGCCTACCGCTATGCCTCCAGAATATATAAGAAGGAAAAGCAATATTTTAATTCATTACAATGTTTCATCTTCAGGAAACTACACAGTCCAGTCACATTAATGTGACCATCTGTCAAAAGCCAGAATAACCACCTTTCGCAGTATTTTAATGATAATAATCTTTTAAGGCTTCAGATTAATCATCAAACAATATTCACTAAACAATTTTAGTTTTATCATTTTCTCTATGATGTAATTTCTTGCTTGATTTATAGAAATTCAGTCTAGTTAATATCTGATATCAGATTAATAAATTATCATGGGAATGTGTTTTATCACTAGAAGAAAAGAACAAGTGTATATTTGCAAAGTAGATTCCATCTGTTTGTAAACTTGTTCTTTAAAAGCTTAACTCTTAAGGTTACAAATAACTACTGAGAATATGCGAAAGTTCGCTTGACTTCAGGACTGTCCATTAGTTTACTTTTAACTCATTAAATAAAGCTTATTTTTATGTTATCAGCTTTCTTGGCGTTGAATATGCACTTTCTTAGTGCCATCTGCTATTAAGAGCCATTTTGCTGAGTAAGCTCACTTAGTATTTCACTTCAATTTCATTTGAATTTGTGCACTGAAAGGACTTTTAATATCATACTAAATTTAAGTTCTTACAGATATCGAAATTAAGCACTTTTTAATATCTTTTTGTTTACCAATAGCCTACATCTATTCATATGATCATGTCAAGTTCTTTCTGGACTCCGCTTTAGCTACATCTCGATGTTTCATTGCTTACGAAATAATTTTTAGATCAGCATATTTTAGAGTCGTGATTGAAATAAAGACTCAGAATTTTAATGGCCAACCATTAATACATAATTTTACAGTTCCTTTCTTTTTTTCAACTGGAAATTATTTAATCTGAAACTCCTGTTGTAAGGTATTTTCTCCCTCTTTATGGCGTGTCTTCGTGTTGTAATTAGAATTACCGCTAGCATTGCGGAGGTCTGGACCTCGAATTCTGGGGAAAGCATTGCGGATTTCGCCAGTTTTCTGGCTTATAAAAATTCTTTTTGGCGTAAGTTCAGTTAGCAGTTAGCAGTTGGGAAGACCAGAGTTTGAATCCCGTAAGGGCGCTAGGCATTTTTCTGTTTCCTGCTTTGCTAGTTCTACAATGTTAACTTCAAAAAAATAAATGTTTAGCTGAATAAATCAGAATTTCAATGTAATGAATCCATCAAAAATATTCTAAGTAAAATAATAATTTCCTTTACTCTGCAATAACCACGAGATTGTGAGAGAGCGAGTAAAATGTTCTTAATAAAAATGCTCAAAATGCCATTCTAGATGTTGCATAATAGACAATGTGGTATAGCCGCTCGATGTTCTTTACTGTGATATATCCGAGGAGTTGGCCAGGTGAAAAATATAAAAACAGAAAATAATAATAAAAATAGCCGTCAAAGCAAATATTACTCTGTTATTTGATATTTAATGCTTATTATCAGAAATAAGTGGACATTTATGGATGAATGTGCTGAAAATGTTTGGATTATTCTTTGGCAGTTTCATATCTGGTACACTTTTAGCAGGTTTTGTAACCATTGTGTAACCATCTAAAAGGCAGTGTTATTATGTATAGTAGAGGCATAAAGATAAAAATAGTGATACATGATTGGTTAAGTAGTAAGTCACAGATTTTGTGTCTTTCGCAATACATTCGTTATAAAGAGGGTGACTTACCTGTATCGGAATGATAGCAACTATTTTAAAAATTGGCGAAGCATTTTCAGATCTCTTTATGTATGTTGTGCTGCTAAAATTAACAGTAAACTAAGATTTCGTTTTAGTTAATTTGGTTAGTTTTTTATTCTTCTTTTAATACTTGATTAAAACTTAGCCTAGAATGCTTTTACATATTTCATATTTTCGAAAGAATCAATGCTGTTCATTTTTGGTTTGTAAAATGAAGAGTCAGACGTAATTAAGGTCAAAATCCAATTTCAGCCCCGGAATGCAACGGAGAAGCTTCTTCTTCTTCCTCTGTCGCTTTTAATAAGAAAATTTAAAACTAACAATGAGAAGGAAATATTAAAAATGCTAATTTAACAAAACTGATATATGATAAAAATTTCAATTATTTTGACCTTCTGTACACTTTTTGTTATCCTAGAAATAATGAATTATACATACGCATTTTCCTGGTCGAATTTCCTCTAAGCTCAATTCATTTGAATGTTTTTCAAATAAATTCAGTACTCATAAGACTGAATTGAAGTTGAAAATACAGAGCTATCATTAGCGAATAAACCAGCCTGACTACTAACATTCTTTAACTACTGTGACCTAGACCTATCTTTAAACTTTATGCCGCCGTATAGGAATTTTAATTAAAGCTATCGAGATTTAAAGAAGGGGAAAAAGGTTTTGTCATTTTAAACTAGCAGTTTTTCTTCCGGTGGTGACGTGCGCCGAAATGATCTATGCAGGAGGGTAAGGACTTAAAAGATAAATAAAAGTCATCTGTATTTAAAAGTTTGAAAGGTGCACGATTTATTCTCCTTTTGTTGTTAGCGTTTGTTGCCTGCACTCTGTGACTGATTTATCATAGCAAATGGTTTGAATTTCAATGATGTGTCAGTAACTTCACAACTTAATTATTAAAACATATTAATACCTTAAGTTGGATGGTAATTAATACCCCTGAATCTGCTGGTATTTTATTGGAATTGAATTCTAATTTAAAATAGTATACTGTGATTATCTGATTTTTGATGTCAATTAGCTAGCTAAAAGACTTTACTCAAGAAAAGGCAATGAAAATAATTTTCAGCCCTTTATAAAGCTACTAAGTTCTTTATAAGCTCCCTCCCTGAAAGGAATACTGCTGATTTATATTTCTGATAGTTAGATACTATAATACGCATTATACCATAGATTTGACCGACAGAAATCATTTTAGTAGGTAAACCGAGGCCTAACTTTGCACTTAATCCTATTTTATTTACATAAGACTAAAGGCTCAAGAACACTTGTTTAAAAGAAAAGTATGAAATGAAAATGTAATTTGACACATATAAATTAAAAATAATATTAAAATAAGTACGCTAGGTCAAATAGAGTTATGTTAATGCCGTTGCTTCGTAAAATCTCACAAATTTTTTCGCCTACTTCTTTCTAATTATAAAGAAGGAGTAAAGAGCATCAAACTATGTTGTTGTTTTTTTCGGAACCAAAAATAATAAATAAAATAGTGACTGCACTATTGAAATAAACTTAAAACGTCCTCATTCTCCATGAGCTCAATAATAATCCAGTTGCAGTTTTTGAAGAGGGAAATGGAGTTTTAAAGCATCTAGTATAAATTATTAAGCGTTGATGCTTATTATGTCTTTGAAAGCAGAGAGTAATGTTTCGTTTAACCGCATCTGAATAACGTACAGTTTCAGATGGAAATCAACTATAAGCATAAATGCATAAAATAAATAAGGAAACGCTTAACTTCGAGTTTACATAAGTCAGGGTATTACTGTATTGTAAAACAAGAATTTTATTTACATGTAATACTGTGCTTTACATTCTGCTCATTATTATTCATATTTGTCTTTGAAACTTTTCGTATGTGAGTACAAAATTTTATTAAATATTTTAAAAATATGAATGCGACCTTTCTAATAATATGTTTTAAGTTGCATTTTATCATATTTTCTATATTTTAAGATGAGGGTCTGATTATACTTTGCTGTATGTATTGATTTTGTTATTTATTTTTATGTTTCAAGAATATTTTACTTTTAAATTTTATCTTTTGACTTTAATTTATGATATATAATCTTTGTAAACTATTTTTGCATGTTTTTCATAATTTATAATTTATTTAAGACATATTCATACATAAAACTTATGTCTAAATAATGTTTAAAAATAAATAATTATTAATAAACATATGAAATTAGATTTCCGCAGTAAACAATGGATTTCGTTCCCCCTCCCCCACCCCCGAAAAAAAGGAAAGAAACGAAACTTGTGAACACTCAAAACGTTAATCATAAAAGGGGGGGGAAAGAAAATCTGAAAGAGTTTAGATTTAACATCACCCAAAAGGATTTGTTAAGGTTTTTTACTCCTGCTAATCCATTTCTGTTTGTTTTTTGAGCTTTCCTGTTAAGCGTGATTTTCTTCGCACTTAAGCCATATGCAGTTTAACAAAAAAAAATTACAGAACTTTTAAAAGCAGTATAGCAGCTTGCATTTAGAATTCTTGATGTAGTGTTAAGTCATGGAATATTCCTCAGTTCATCTTATCAGTTTTCAGTTTTCTAAGTAAGATAGCTTACAAACCTTTTTTTGTTTGTTTTTATTATTCACGTTTTAAGTGTTAAATTTATTAGTTAAATAACATATTCTTCACAATTACGCCACATATAATCTATTCAACAGCCAAATCATGAAATATTTAAAAACAGTATATCTTTAGAATTTCTGATATACATTCTCGCATGCTGGAGATAAAAATGCTTTATTTTGTGCCGTGTTGCCACTTATTTTATAGTTAATTTCATATGCCATTCATTCAAGTATTCTTACTTAATAACCTAAAATAACCTAAAACCTAAAATGCAGGCAAGGGAGCTCTGTGTCTACAGAAATTAGTATGTATTTGTATAAATCTAAATATACAATACATAAAATTTCTATTTAAAACATAGATTTTATGCTGAATTCATGGAAAGTTCTTTTCGTTAGCTGTATATGTAACAGACAGTAATCTTAAACAATCGTTTCGCTTTCTCTTGCAGCTGAAAAAATGCTAATTCTAAGAGAAAACCCTTTAAAAATATATTAGTTAGAGTTCAACCAAAGTGGTAAAATTCAGATTGTATGACGATTTAAGCTTTATACATTTTTTTAATTTACATCTTTTAATTGTTCTTATTAATAAAAATATAAAAATCAAGCTAATCTTAATACTGCTGCTGATTATCTTAGAGTGAATTAAATACATTCTCAATGAAGCAAGCATTCTAAGTTATGACATATGCAGAAAATATGCTCATCGTTTACGAACAAGAACTGGTGCATTATTGTTGTATGTCTAGGTGTGATAAAATCCTCTCACAGGTTTTTTTAAAGTCTGAGGGTCACCTTTTTAACAAAGAGGCCTGATTCAACACACGTTCCAACTGACTTATCAAAGCTTAGGGCGAAAACTAACGTGTGTAGAGTTAGTGTAATCCTAAGTTGTTAAATAAACAAGTTAAAATGCAAACGACAAAAGATAAGCTGTTGTCTACTGTTTTCCCATTATATGACGTTTGTTGTCCTACATGACGATTTCATAGTTTCCCTTCCTTCTACTGAGACCTGACCCCAAATTTTCAGAAGCATTAACGTATAGTGCTTATGATTTCAAATAAATATGTCGCTTGAAGCCTTTAGTATGATATTTGTGCATGAAAAACGTCTGCTTGATAGTGGAAATGAGAAATTTTTTTTCTTCCAACAAGGGAAATTTAAATATCTCAAATTATTATGTTCAAAACGCAAGCGAAAGTTTGTATTATACGCTATTCTCCTTGAATCATTAGTTTGATATTAAAGTTAACATCTATAGAGCTCCTTTCTATATAATAAAGAGGATACAACATAATCATAATACAAATAATTGCTAAAAATAACCATTAGACTAAAGAATAAGAACAAATTTTTTTATTATTAGTTTTCGTATTATTATTATTACTTTTATTTTTACAAATATAAACAAGTTTTCAGAAACAAAATCAAGGATTCTAATTATGCAAACGTTCGATTTTAATTAATGTGGTGGCTGCACTTGTTGTATTGATGATTTTTTTTAATATTTGGCATAAAACTTAACTAATTCTTAAATCGCATAGTTTAAAAATATTAAACCGATTTCTTTTTTTCCGTAGTAAATTATTGACTTGATTAAAGCCTGCTTCTATTAGATAAGGAGAGAGAGGCAGTCCGTAATGTTAGTTCGGTACGAATTTCGGGGTATCTTTTTTGGATGACTTTTAAATCCCCAAACTTAGCGTGCACATGTATTTAGATATAAGACTAGATTTTGCATGTTACAGCCTTAAATTAAAAAGCAATTACTTATCATTTTCATGATTTTCTTTTTTTACATTTGGACTTGATTATGTCGATCAGTTGCCGGTGCATATTCGGGTATCGACCGCCAGTCGATCTTTTGGACATCATTGGCCTCCTTTAAATTTTAATTGATCTAAATCTTCAAAACTTAGTAAAAAACAAGACAATCAGAATTTCATTTTTTCCAGCTGTTAAAATGTCTTCGCCAAAATGTTAATTTTTACTGTTAAACAGTTGCGTTTAAATGCTTTCTTTAACTATTAATATTGTAACTAAAGTAAACGGTTTTGAATGAGTTTTACGCAGAATGAAGAAGCTTCATTTAAGGACATTGGGATATTTTTCGAAATCTCCGGCAGACAGTGATTTTTACTTTTATTTTGAACCAAGGTGAATTATACAAATTTTACCAAGATCGAATAAAATAGAGTTAATTCAGATAGAAAGCAAACTTTGTTTTTATCATACCTTTAAGCGCAATGTTTAAAAATCCACAATTTTTTCATTTTTCCATCCGGAGCGTAAACAAACTATCCGGGGTCCCGATTCTTGGCCAAGTCACGTATAACTGCCCATGTGAAAGTATAGCGTTTCCAAGTTAATGCATGTCACACAAAGTTATTGCTTCTGTGCCTTGTTGGTATTCATAGAGAATGGAAGTTAGAGAGGAAACTGCAATCGCTTGAAATCAAAGGCCATATTTGAATCGCTGAACATAAAAAGAATGAGAGGAATTAATGCGTCTTCACCTGTGGCACTCCTCGTGGTAATGACAGCCTATATTACGTTCGGGAATAAATTCACCTTGAGACTTATACCGATGCACTGCTTTGACTGGTCGATGATACGTAAGAATATAAGGGGTTCCTATCTTTTAAACTGGACTTGTGACGATATTCCAGGGGGCTCAAGAGTATTTATAAATTCTGTCTGGTAATGTACAATTTGCTCTAGACTGATTGCTGGTTCAATTAACGAAAAAGTGATAGAGTTGCATTTCCTGAATAAGTTTGCTAAAAAGCTCGAACCTCGGCGGCTCAAACAGCCCTTAGAAGCCACGGCCGGCAGTGCCCTGATATCTGCTTTATAGACCGTGGGCTCCGGGATGCTTGTGCAAGCTTGTCCAGGCAAAGACGGCCCGGTGTTTAGTCCCCCCCGTGAGTCCTGTTATCTTGAACGTCAAGTGTGCAAACTTTCATCAAGATCAGAATAAAAGGGTAGATTTGTATGAGTTGCATACAATCAAACAAGCACTCTTGCTTATATATAAGGAAATATTTCTCTTTGTAATCTACTAGCGAAATTTGAGATATTGTCCAGTTTTATTTAATTCTTTTATAACATTAAATAGCTATTTAATTTTAGAAATTTATGAAAGAATTCTGAGATTATAAAGTAAAATTTTCAATAAATGAGCTCTAAGATTTAGTTCAGTATTTTTCACTAAAGTCTTATCTCCGAGGCAATTAACAAAGTTGGTATTTACTATGCAACAGTATAAATAAGAGTATAATCATAAAATATATGATGATAAAGGAAAGTGTAGAAGGTATATAGCACTCAATTTATTCAGATTATTGAAACCAGATTCATATGAAGTTTATATATTAGCTAGTTTTACAAATGTTGTTTCAAATTTACGAAGTCCTTTTATTAGAGAAAAGAATAACTGTTATAGAAAAAGATAATTATAATAATATTAATAATATCAAAACAAAAAAAAAAGTTGAAACCTTTCTTAAGGATGGGAACTGAACGTCGAGAGATTTATAAATTACCTCACAGGTTTTTTTTTTCTTTTTTCATTTGATTTAACTGACATGTCTCGAAGGTCGTTTAGAACATAAAATCAGAGTTATGCCCTTGCCGGAAAGCTTTCTCAAAGGCCGGAAAGCTTTCACAACAAGCAAAGCTGTCTTACATAAAAAATGAAATAAATTACATTTCAGTTTGATTTTATTAATCAAGAGCAGAAATGGTACAAAATTTGCTTTGAAATCATAATGAATTGAACACGGTTTAATCTTTTTTTTTTTTTGAAGAAAAACGATCCATTATATATATGCATCGTGCCAAGAAAAACTTATAAAAATTAGAAAATAAATTTATTTACTTTCCAACTAAAGTTTGATAAAATTTGTGCATGCTACTATAACTAAAGAAATGTAATAGAAAAGCAGAATTTATTGGACCATAAAAGAAGCTGATTTTGAAGAACAGGCCAAGGGAATATCGCAAGAAAATATTAAGGGCAAACGAAGGTTTACCCTTTGGGCTTCATTTTGACCTTAAACAAGACTTTCCTTCATTCGTTCTTTACGAGAAAGCGCCGAATGATAATTGCCCTTTTTGTTTTACAGTATCAAATGTTAATTTTTTTCATTCTTATGTTACTATTTGCACGATTTAAATACAATTATTATTGACAATACATCAGTCTTCACTCTTAACTTTCTTAATTGCTTTAAGCATACAAATTAATGATTCTTGAAAGAAAGTGAGCCGTAACAAGAATCCAGGCGGCGGCATTATAACTGTTTCTTATTTGCGTTTATTATTTGAAGTTACTAAAAGGTATACTGTCGAAATTTGTAAAAATTTCTCTTTTGAATAAATTACTTTATAAGGTACAGTAAGACCCCGCTTAACGTGGGGTATACGTTCCATCAAAGTAGAGCGTAGTATGAAACAGCGTTAAACGAGGTTATCTCATCATGTAAATAA
>KK121355.1:232045-276806 GCA_000611955.2 Stegodyphus mimosarum | reverse complement strand
AAACTAGTTAAGTATTTTACTATTAAATTTATTAATTATACTTTTTATACCAATAAAACAAAAATTTATTTCTTACAAATGTAGAAACATAGTAAACGAATATACATATAAAAATAAATAAAATTCTAATTCAGTATGTTTACATTTCAGATCATTCAGTCTCTTCTGTATTTCCAATTTCTGCCTTTTTATCAAGAAGGTATCTAATGTAATTTGCATTTTCCTCTTGCGCTCTGTAAGAAGTTGTTGGTAAATTGATAAGGCATCCATAACACACTGTCTTGCCTTTGAACTCTTGTAAAAATTTGGGTAATTTTCTATAAATTGGTCCATAATTTCTGTTATAGTGGTCAAACTGGTTTTTAGAAACGCTGTTGAAAGTTCTTTTTTCTCCTCTTCAGAATCACTACGTTCAATATTTTTGTGTTCATCTTGGTCCGCTAAATCCTTGAGCTCATCATTAGAAAGACTTACTGCTGTTTCTTGCACTATTTCTTTGACATCTCCCAAATTTACCTCATCTAAACCGTTTTGTTTCGCTAATACCACTCCTTCTTCCACTATTTCGTTCATATCGACAGAATGTTCAGTGTCACCTACCTTGCTTAGATCTGGCCAAATGTTCTTCTACACCCCTTTCAAACATTTTTCTGTTACCTCATTCCAAGAAAGGTTTTGTTTTCTACAGCATTCGTGATATTGTAGTTTTTCCAAAACTCTCCTCTTGATTGTTTCTCTTCTCCATCTGTGTTTTTAAACATCTGTCTAAATGTTCGTCGCAGGAAATAAGCCTTAAAATTTGATATAACACCTTGATCCATTAATTGGATTAAAGCAGTTGTGTTAAGCAGCAAGAAAAACACTTCGACTGGAATGCACGTTATTAAGTCAGATAAATTCGTTGGATGGCTTGGAGCATTATCAATTAACAGTAGTGCTCTTGATTCAAGTTTTTTTTTTAGTTTCGAAATAGCGTTTAAACAGACGGGCAAAAATATTCAGGGAACCAATTGTGGAAATTTTTCATAGTTACCATGATTTTTTATTAGACACCCAAATTACAGGTAAAGTTGATTTGGATATTCTTTTCATCGCTCTTAGGGTTTTGGAATAGTAAACAAGTAGTGGTTTTAATTTGAAATCTCCGCTTGCATTACCCCCCAGTAGAAGCGTTAAGCTATCTTTTGCAGCTTTAAATCCTGATGCACGTTTTTCTTCACGGGATAGAAATGTTCATTTTGGCATTCGTTTCCAAAATAGGCCTGTTTCATCAACATTGAAAACTAATTCTGGAGGATAGTTTCCTCGTTCAATTATTCAACCGCCGCTTTCGTATCACCCCTTGCTGCTTCTCCTGTAATCTGTATGCTATGAAGGTTATTTCGATGTTTAAATCTATTAAACCATCCTCGACTTGCAACCAAAGTTTCACTTGTGTTACTTGCCTCAACCTGAAGGTAATTAAAATTCTTCTTGCGTTTTCCATTTTAATAGATTGGCTTATTATCATATTACGTTCAATTTCGTCGTCAATCCATATAGAAAATCGTTTTTCCATTTCCTGTATTGTATTATTTCTAGAACGGATAATTCTAGTTGCAGAGCTTATCGCACTGCAGTTGCCGATGACACTATTTTTTCTTTATTCTTAAGAATAGTCTTTATTGTTGAAGTTGCCAAATTCAATGCAGAACCAATGTGAGATTCAAATTCACCAGTATCTAATCTTCTAATCACTTGCATTTTAGTTTCTAGTGAATTGCTTTTTCTTGTTGCTCTTTTTCGGTGTTTTTTATTATCACCCATGATAAAAACTAAAAATCATAATATTTGTTACTATATCAATCGTTATATTATCTAAATTTATACTTACAATAACGCCAACAAATGTTTGAAACGATAAAATTACGTTCGTATAACACCGCAGAAAAGAAGAAACACAGATAAACTGCTTCGGATATCGGGAAGCCTAACCAAAGAATATGTAATGTTAAGAAGGAAAACTTCTGCAGGAATGGCTCCTTTCCAACGTAGAGGGAAACAACTGCGCATGCTCGAAATATCTGTCACCAAAGCACCAAATCTCGAAGCCGGCGTCGAAGTTCGAAGGTCACGTTTATCAAGAGTTCATAAAACGAATATCGTTTTAAATTTCTTTAAACTTTAAAGGAAAAGAAAATATTTTTTCGCGCAAGTAAATTAATTAATGGATTAGTTATTTTAAGCAAAAAAAGTACGAAAATCCGAGTTTAAATTATTACGCAATGTTAAAGAAGAAACGTTTTGTCAGAGATCGTTTCTTCTTAACACGTATTTCTCAATTTCGGCGGAGGGGGAGGTTCTCGTCGGTAGGTTCCGTCACCAAATTCCTTGGTGAATTTTCCCTCCGCTTTCCAGCGGCGTAATAGCAAACTGGTTTACATTACGTCTATGGAACCTTTCCTTCTTGACATAGAAGTTCTTTGGCCTAACGCTGCGTGAAATTTCGGGGAATACCTCAATTCAAATAAAAGTGTGTTAAACCGAAACAGCGTTAAGCGGGGTCTTACTGTATTTCTCTCGCCTCATTACCATAGATTCGTGGTGTAGTGGTCAGCACGTTGGACTCGTATTCGAGAGGTTCGAGGTTCGAGTCCAGAAGAGGAGCATTGCTCATATTTCAGATCTCCTGCCTTTAAAAAAAATAACCTAATATCTCTACAGTGGCGTCCGAACTAAAATAGGTGGTGGATGATGATTCTTCACCACCAGGGTTTGGCGATTAGGTCCTGTAATCCGTAGTCGCCCTTTAAAAGGGGAAGTATGTAAGGTATTTCTGCTGCCTTCTAGCATGCATTCGTGGTGTAATTGGAAGCATACTCGACGCATATTTGAGAGGTCCGGGGCTCGACTCTCGGCGAGGGCATTGCTCATATTTCACATCTCCTGCTTTAAAAAATATACCTAATGTCTCTACAAGCTAGTTAACAATACCTATTTAGCATCTAGTAGTAATTTAATTTGAGTTTTCAACACAGATTCTGAGAAGTGAAATACGATATAGAATATACGAATAAAAATATAGTGGTCTTTTTATTCGCTTGATCGTTTTCATTCAGTCATTTAAAATGTTCCTTAATATGAAGCTAATTTCATTGAAAATTAATTATTATTCTAATAATACTTGTAATTATTATTATCTTTCAAAAATATTTTCATATATCATAGTTATTTAAATATTACAACTAATTTTCGCTTCCAGTGCACTAAACAGCAGAAGCATTTGCTTCCAATCATCGATACTCCAGTCACAGTATTCTGTGGTCCATGCAAGATGCTGAGAGAGTGGTGTGTATTGAGAAGTGGTACTTCCATGGATCTTCAGTTTCTGAAGCCAATTTGTTTTGAAGCGAGAGATTGAATGACCCATTAGGCCCAGCACCTATTATTTTCCTCAAAAGTCGCCTCAGTCGTGAGATTTGCACATCAGGTTACTTCTTTAGAGTTGCTTAGAAAGCAACTCTAAAGAAGTAACCTGATGCAGCCTGAAGTATAGCCTGAAGTTGCTATACTTCAGGCTGTATGTACTGAACGATAACATCCTCATAGGCATAGAACTAAGGAAACAGAGTCACGGTATTTGCAAACGCTGTCTATTCCTAATTGTCTGGAATTTCAGTGCATAATACAGCAAGAGATTATCCTGTCATCATCTCTTTTCTAAATTTCCGTTTTTTGTTTTAGAGGGGTCCTTTTAACATAATAAAATACGGTTCATATTACTGAGCTATTGGTTAAGATCTTCATGTTTAATCAAATTCGCTGGAACAGCCTTGTATTTGGCGTAAATTTACTAAAAACACTCAATCGATTTCGAGGGCAGCTACAGGTCCCTCCTCAGGTTATTCCAGCGAATTTGATTGTCACATTGGCGTGTTTCTCTTCTATTGTAATCTTCAGGTTTATTATTAGTCCAAAGGGGCTTTGTCTCTGAAAGACTATTGTTTTCGTTTTGCGATTTTGCGTCGGTTCACTCTAAATGTCCGTTTCTCTTTTCAAATTGTTGCCACTAATTATTATCGCCCTGCATTATATTTAAAGAAATTAAATAATGAAGAATTTGCATAAAGGCATGTATGTTTCTCGCATTGTGATAAAACGACGGTACCTAGAGCCATTCAATTTTGAATGATGTAATCCTACCTCGAATATGGGCATCTGGAAGCCCAAATTTGAATCTTGGAATTTGTTTTATTATCTATTTCATATTTTTGTAAAGTTTAACGAATTTTCGATTAAGTGCGAAGAACATGATATTTAATAAATAAAGGTAAGACACAAAATGTTAAAAAAGCGCCCTTTTGCACGTAATTTAAAATCTGTATCAATTTAAAAGTTTTTTTTTTGTTTGTTTGATAAAGTTGTTCTGTGAAGAGGAAAATTCCGGGCAGCTTTTGAATTTAATGCTTGGTCTTCCCTTTAGGCATTTTTCAAATTTAAAATTATATAGATAAGAAAATTAAATTGATAAACCATGTGTATGCAAGGATTTCAAGCGAGAAATCTTGACGCAAATAGTATTAGTTAACCTTGGAATGAAACTAACAGATTGCTCGCTTTCGTTCAAAAATTAACTAATCATTTATTTGATCAGGTAGTTGCTAAACTGACACGCCAACGCGTATTTTTTAATTTGTGCACAGACTTATGTAATAAAAGAAGAGTTCATTAATTCTATTGATAATTAACATATTTCTATTCAAGTAATTTCGTTTAAAATTCATAAATCAAATCCTTTAAAGGAAAGTTATTGCGTTTATGAGTATATATGAAAAAGAAAAGAAAAGAAAGGAAGAAACTGATTGATTATGATTAACTTTGTCACATGCATGTATCTCATGTTATGCCATTTCAATAAGCAGAATGTTCCCATTCAGGAAAAATTTTGCGTAATGATATCTCACAAGGATAAATCAGAATCATTGTAAATATAAGAGAAAAGAGATTTGATTTACTCCATTTATATTTCAGGCAGCCCATTGGAAGGAAAATATTCATCTAAGTAATTAGGGTTAGGTTATACATTTTGTATTATGTACTGAAAACATTACAGTTACTTAAAATAAAAAATAAAATAAAATAATCAGAAATGCGATTTTTTTTGTGGTATTTCATGTGCCTGAGCTATTTTGAAGATAAAAAGTGATTCCAATTACACCTTGAGACCATTTGCGTAATCTGACTGTCCAAAAACTATATTTACGAGTATAATAAAAGCTTTTCTAAATATCCACTTAGTACTGAAAGTAGTTTACCTGATGTAAGATTTTTATATTGTTTGGAAAATGACTACTTTAGAGCAGGTAAGTTACGGATAAACGTATACGGCATTATTTTTCTGTGAGCTTTTGTAAATACCTCTAAAATACATGACTACGTTTTACAAATAGAAAAAAACTTTGACAGCATTCAAAATAATACAAATTCTGCAGTCAGGGGGAATAATAAAATATTTTAGATTCATTTTAAAGATATATGTATATAATTCAAAGAAAAGTAATAAAAACGGAAGGTAATAAATAATAAAGAATCTGATGTGTACACCACATGACTTCCTTGTACGGAATATTAAACTATACACATTTTTCATTTAAACTTACTTCCTCGAATTTCATTCGAATATTTCTCCTTCAAATAATTCAACTCTCACTTCTCAGCAAGGCAAAAATACATAAAAACTGAAAATATCTTCATTAAAATTAAAAGATGTAGAAAAACTTAAAAACACCAAATACAGTTAAAACAATTTAAAAAAATTAAAATTAAAATTACAGTTTCTGCGTAAAAACAAGCAATTCGGCCAGCAGGGAAGAAGGCAGATTTTTCAGTGCACAAAACTAACCGTTTCCTTTTGGTTCCACTCCGCGCAAAGTCACTTAAAAGACTTAATTCGCTGTTCTGCTAAGTTTCAAATGTAAACAAATATAGCTGCTATGGTAAAAAAAATTAGGCTTAGCAGCGCTTAAACAACTTTTAAATTGTTGATAACTCTGCAGCTACTGCATGAAGATTAACTAGTGGCATAAAACCTTAACCGAAAGATAAGAACAACATAATTCAACCAATCAAAATATGTTCAATTTACCGACATATAAGAATAAAAAAATGAACGCACTGAATCGAGTAACAGAGGTATATTCTCTTTGGGCGGTCGATTGCAACCAAAAAGGAAGGTGCACAACTACATGTTACAGCAGTCCTACATACGAAATTTCAACATTCTTTCAACGATCTGCTTATTTTTCAGTTATGAAAGAAACATACCTACATACGTACGAACGTACAGACGGCACAAAAAAATTCTCTTTTGAAACCGTTTTAAATCAGTTTTATAATTGGTTTGAGGAAAAAGAGTCCTTACGTACAGATGTGATGCAAAACGATCGTTAATTGCACTCGACAGTGGTCAAAATGGATATTTTTGTTGAAATTTTTATAACAATTTCTTATTCCAGGTAAACGTAGAACGTATATTAAAACAAATATATGTATATATATATATATATATATATATATATATAATTTTAGGAGAAATAAATACTAAGTAGATCTCCCATTTAGTAATAATTACAATATTTGATACAATTTTAAGCACATCAATAAGCTAAGGAAAGGTATTGGTCATTACTTTTACTTCTTTGCACGAAGTAAAAAGGAAGTACTGTAATCGTGAAAAATTTCGGGTATCATATTTCAAGGAAAATATCCATTTTGAGAGCTATCGAATGCAATTTAACGATGTTTTTGCTTGACATCTATACGTAAGGGCAGAATAAAGGACTCTTTTTCTCCAAAAAAATATAAACTGATTTAAAATGGATTCTGAAGAAATTTTTTTCGTGGCGTCTGTGCGTAAGTACGTACGTATGCAGGTATGTATCTCGCATAACTCAATATATATATACACACACACACAGTTATTCGGCTCAGTGAGTTCACATTTTTTTATTCTTATGTGTTGATAAATTGCGCAATTTTTTGCTTTAAAAATGATTGAATTACATTGTTCTTATCTTCCGGTTAAGGTTTTTATGCCTTTATTAAATCTGCATGTGATATCTGTGGATTTATCGACAATTTAAAAGTTGCTTAAATGCACCTAAGCCTAATTATGTTTACGAAAGCAGCCATATTTGCTTACGTTTGAAACTTAGCGGAATAGTGGATTTGTTGCTAATCTAGAGAAACTAAACTTCACAACAACAAAGATAACGCGTTCTTTTATTATTGCAAATTAAATCATGCTTAACCCTTTCTGAAATTTATTCCGGGAAATACAAGTAAGTCATTAAGATTTACTTCGTAATTTTTAATATAATAGATATTATGAGTTTTTACATATTTTTACCTTGTCGCGAAGTGAGAACTGAATTAATTGAATGAGAAATACTGAATGGTAGGTGAAAAACTATTTCTTTTTTTTATTTGTTTGTTTGCTTAATTTCTTTTATATATCATTTTAGATTTATTATAGCATCTGAAAAGAGCATGTAGAAACGATTAGATAATTCTTCGGATGATATAATTGTGCATTCTGAGTTATAAAACGAATGAGATGTAACGCTGTTAAAGTGAACCTAGTGCCAGTGTGTCGCTATGGTAAACAACTACAGTGAATTTTAAAGAGTGCATTTATTCTATTGTGGTTTATGCGCTATCGATGAAGCAGATTTAATTCAATCCAATAAGTTTTAATGGAAGGCAAGGAAAAGTGCGTATAATTTAATATTCCATAGTAGGAAGTCATGTGGTGTGTACATCAGATTTTTTAATTTTAACCTTAGATAACAATTCCAGATTTTTAACTTAAAAAATATTATTTTAACCCGATTTAAAATGCGTTTGTAAAAAAAATAAAATATTTAATATATTTTTTCCCGCACATAATTAGTTCTTTGAGATTAAAATATGTTCTATAATATAATCCTCCTCATTCTCCTTTAAAAGAAATATTTTAATATGAAGCTTAGCTTAAAAATCAATTAACATGACGTCCCAAAACCATTAAAATATTCAAGACTTATTTTTTATGCAAGGTCTTACTAATATTAGCTTATGAAACTATTTTTCATAAATGTGCAAAACAGAATATGGAACAGAGAATAGAGAAATATATCTATATTTTATATGTTTTCTTACACTGTAATTATAGGCTCTTTGATGATCGAGTGATTCGTCTCGATTTCAAATCCCAACTAACGGGCTGGCTGAATGGCATTTTCATGTCCCCCCTTGTTTAATTTAAATGTGAGGCGGTTTCTCTTAGAAACTGCTCCAAGAAGGCATTCAGTCCTTAAATGTATAGCCTTGGTTTGCTTTTTCTTGTTCGTGTAAACAAACAAATCTATATCTGAAAGCTTAATTTCAACATTATAAATGATTGTAGATCTAAATCACAAGCTTTGAGCTCATTTCCGTAATAATTCATTAGTCTGTTATAAGAACTAAATACATGCTAGTAATTAAATTTCTACTTTATGTTTGGAACGTAATTGTTTAGTATCAAAACATTAACGTTATAAGGTATTTCTCCTGCCTTCTTCGCATGCCTTTGTGGTGTAGCGGTCAGCACGCCCGACGCGTAACCGAGAGTTCCGTGGTTCGATTCCCGGCGAATGCGTTGCTCATTTTTCATCACTCCCGCTCCACTTGTAGAGTCATTAGGTTATTTCGAAGCAGGAGTGATGAAAAATTACCAACGCCTTCGCCGAGAATCGGAACACGGACCTCTCGGTTACGCGTCGAGTGTGCTGACCACTACACCACGGAGGCATGTGAAGAAGGCGGGCGAAATACCTTTTAACCTATATATAAATTGACGATAATGAGATATCTGTGATTTTTATAATAAACATCAGATCAAAATTTTAATACGTACTTAAAAAAAAATACAGTATTTTAAGAAATAGCATAGAAATAAATGTATAAAGTTATTGCCTTTAACTTAGTAAGTAATTTCTTTTAGCTTTATGTGCGCCGCCTGACGAATGAATTCATAGCATATTTATAGTTATTCTAAATAATAAAATAAGATCAAAATAAAGATGGTATGCCTGCTAGGAAACTAATACTGGGATGCATATAATTCTTTGCGAAAAGAACCACTAACGTAGAAAATAAACTGCAGCTAAATTTGTTTCAAAGAAAAAATTCAGATTTTTTTCAGAATATGCATTGTAGTAATTCATTCATTAGTCTTACTCTATGAAGTTCAGCTCTTGAAGGAAAGAGATAGTACTATGTTAGATTATAACGGAACCATTAGCAATAACCATTAGCTATAAAGAAATAACTAAGAAATTTTTCAGATGCGATGATTTCATGGTAGGAAGAAGAAGGAATAATGCAGAAGAATGCTTGTAATTGAGAAGGTAGTTTTCCTTAGATCACTGAAAAAGCATTTATTGGCATTTTATTTAGGTTTCATATGTTCCTATGCGCAAAGTTAGTTTCAGATGAAAGTGTAAAATTGTTTCGAAATATCTTTGTACTGCAGGAAAGTGATGAAGAATAATAGTAACTTATATTATTGGCTTTCGTATGTAAACGATATTACAAATTAATATTCCTAATTTTTTTAACGGGAAACTCTCAAGCTTTTCGGAGTGGAAAAAAAAATCAGCTCCAGCCTCACTAGTAACCAAATCTCTGGATCTCCTAGATGTGTTACCAGTTACACTACAGGAAACGCATGGGAGACGTGCCTTAAGCTTTTTATAAAATCAGTGTTTTCCTTTATTAAAAATTTCACATTAGCACTAGGTCTTATTTCCAAAGTAAAAGTAACTCTTCATTAATTTTAATTTAGAAAAGGACTGTTATTCTCTGAAATTCTCTAAAGTTCCGAAACCCCACTAAGACAGTCAGGCGAGTATTCGCAGCGTCTTTGAAATTAACTACTGAAACAGTAGAAGGTTTATAAATTATTTTATATTTAATATATATTTAATAAATAAATTTAATATATAAGTTATTTTATGTAACCACTTTTTATGAACTGGATCTGTATTGATATTTATCCTTTCCATTAGACTTCACCAGGATGAAAATGAGATTGATAAGTATGTAATGGCTTTATAAAGTAATTCTCCCGTCTTCTTAGCATGCCTTCGTGGTGTAATGGCCAGCACATTCGGCGCGTATCGAGAGGTTCGAGTCCCGGCGAGGGCACTCTCATTTTTCACATCTCTCAGCACGAAAAATCGTAATGTCTTTACAATGACGCCCAAACTAAAAACGGTGGTGGATGATGATTCTCCACCACCAGGATTTGGCGACTGGGTCCTTTAATCCCCAGTCTCCCTTTAAAAGGGGTAGTTAATAAGTATTTCTCCCGCCTTCTTAACATGCCTTCGTGGTGCAATGACCAGCACACTCGGCGCGTATCGAGGGGTCCGAGGTTTGTGTCCCGGGAAGGGCATTGCTCGTTTTTTCACGTCTCTCTGCATCAAATATTCTAATGTTTGTACAGGTTAAAGCGAGAGTTTTGAATGTTTTAGATGTAAAGCTTTAGCAGCGGCGCTTGTCGCTTAACTTTCTACCGCCCAGCTCTGCCAATTTGCATTTGAGCAATAGCCATTTGCTAGTCGACGTTAACTTAGGCGTGCCACCTTAGTTAGGCAAAATTTGTGTATTCTGTAACTACGATACTTTTAATTTTTTAAATTTAACTTTATTTAATTTTACTACCCGTAAGTGGCGGAGGCGGTATTGGTATCGTCTGCTTAAATGCAAGTTTAATAAAAAAAAAGTTTATTTAAAATCTTTTCATATTTACGTTAGATGGAGTGACAACTTGGTTGTCAAGGTCTGAAGGACTTTAAGTTAAAATTACAAGTTTTACAAGGATTAAACCACCCTTTTATTAAAAGCTGTAAACTGAATAATTGCACGACTGGTGCTTATAACATAAATCTTCGTAGCATGCGAGATATCACTAACAGGAAGGAGAAATTAAAATTTTTATTAAATCAATGCTGGGGACAAAAAAGTGATCCGGCTTATGCGTTGGCTCAAATTACTCTGTGTGCTATTTACTCTGGCTAGTAAAACCGCTAAGGCAAAAGTGGAGGACATAAAAATTACTACAGCGAGTGTCCCTGCCAGTATGCCTCGGTCTAAACTTTCAAGAGCTCTGGCCTAGTTATCTCTATCGCTTTTACATTCTGGTGAAAGCTAACGAAAAGAAGAAGTGAGAGTAAAAATCTAAATCATAAAAAAGGGTTAAATTAACCTAACATATACTTCACAAGTAATTATTTTTACAGATTTTAAGTGCGTTTTTAAAGCAAATAATTCTACGTTATTGATGAATGTAATTTAAATAGCTTTACATTTTTAATTTAAGATTATTTGATGTTCACGCCTAAAGTTAAATGATTAATGTAAAAACAAAGAGAAAAGGTATATGCCTGCTTTAATTTACTTGGAATTAAATTAATGCTGTTAAATATAAAACTGATTTCTTTATTACTTGTATATTAATATTATTCATTATTGACTGGGATTTAGTTTCAAAATAAAAAACACAATTGTGTATTCTACCTTCATTTGCTTTCAATGGAAAGAGGAAAAATATAATGAACAATTTATAAATAAAATTGGATGTAGACAAAAATGCGAGGGTAACTCGTAGAAATTAAATTAAATGAAATAAAATATTATGCATCCGAAACGATAATTATGATTTGCTAGAGTAAAGAATGAAAAGTTATCATTTTCAGGATTAAAATACTATGACAAGCATTTTATGTTTACACAATGCACTCTATTTTAGTTTCAAAATTTAAGTTTGCGAAATAACGAAATTTGAAATATGTTAAAGAAAAAAAAAACATTCGATTAATTTTTATATAAATGAATTGTCCCCTTTGCTTTTCATATTAAAGAAAAATGACATTTCAAATATTTCAAAACCTAGTATTTTTGTTGTAATGAGATAAAAATGTACCAAAATAAGAGTAAAGGCTTTTAGCATTATTTTTTTTATTTTACATCGTTTCTGGTGAAATATCTGTTCTCAGAAAAAAAAACATGGACATGATCTGTGGCATCAGCATTACTAGAAATATTTGAATAATAAAAATCCTTTAAATATTTACGATTTGAAGAAACGGTGCCTTTTGATCTAGAATCTTTTTATCACGCAACAGGAAATTTCATTTAGAAGACAAATGATCGTTCCACCATAACAAGCTAAATTAAATTTTTTAATTTATAAAATGTGGGACGACTTTTTAAAATTGTTCAATAATTTATTTATAGATTCTAAAATAAAAATTAGCATATATTTTCAAATTAGAATCGAAAACCTTGTTCTAGAGATATTTTACTTACTGAAGATTTTGTAGTTAAAAAATTTCGTCTCCTAGATACGTGATATTCAAAATATCAGGAAAGCAACTTTCAATAAAATTCTAGAAAAAAAAACAAACAATTTTTCATATTTTATAACAAAGGCATGAAGAAGTAAAGCGTGCAAATTAGCGCAAATAAGCGAAATATTAACACTGATTGCAGTTTCGTTCATTTTTCCTTTCAGTCGAGCCGTGAAGGAGTTTAACTTGTAATGTGTTCATTCTTAGAGTAAAGCTTTAATAAATATTTAAAGAACGCCAACAAAAAGTGCAGTCAATGATAATTTCTTGTCTTTCTTTATAATTTTGCGTCTAATTTTATTGCCTGTTTGCTGTTAAGAAATTTTATTCTGTTTTCCATTTAAGAAGTATCCTTAGCTTATTGAGATAGCTGTGCAAAGCTCCCTAAAGTAAATTAAATTTTAATTCAGAAATACATGGAGATTGTTTTAAAATTTTTAAATGTATTCGCTAAGTAATAGTATTCAGTAGTAAATTTTAATAGTATTCGGTAGTAAATTAAATTTAAATTCAAAGATATGTGGATAATGTTCTAAAACTTCTAATAGTATTCGTTTTAATAGTTATTCGTTATAATATATGTATATTACAATTCTAAAAATCACGTTCATGTTGCCAGAGGCTACTGTTCAAAAGTATGAGAAGATTGATAGCGTGATTTTGCACAGGTATATGCATGCCTACATGTATTTTAAAATATGTTGTCCTCTTATTTAAATAATTTTTATCGTGCTAAGTTATTTATAAAATATTCCATACAATTTTTGATGTTTCCTAACGCATATTTCGTATGTTTTATTTCTATTAAGTTCCAAATTAAAAGTTTTGAAAGTGAGATGAACTTTATGTTTTTACTTCTGAACAGCCTCGAACACTTCTATGAAAACCTGAAATATGTATTCTATTTATTTTTGATAATAATAGAATTCTTTCAACTTCCTAATGTAAATTTTAATTCTAAACATAAGCGGAGTGTTGAAGGATGAGATAAAATAAGATAGACCTCCGACTTTTCAATGAATGGAAAAGATAAAGCTAATTCAGATTCTCGAAATCTTCTGTTTATACTTTCTTAGGTATAATGAAAGTGGTAAAGACTTTCTAGATCTTTTACAAGGTCAAATGGAGACGCGGGAAGTTTGAAGGACTTGCAGCTCAGCGTGTTACTGCAGTTGCATTATTTTAATGAAATCTTTCATACGTTCTTAATTATCAGGTATTAAGTCGGTGGTATTGCATGCAGTGTCTTTGAGGTCATGTTTCTCTCTGTAACTCTGAAAAACGAAGTAATCAAAGTAAAAAAAGTTTAATATTAAAGATTTCAAAGCTTTCAACAGAAAATTGTGATTTAAAAAACGAAAAAAGTTTTTCCTTGTGTTATGTATGAAGAAAATGAGTGTTTTGATTTGAATGTATGCGAGATAAATGAAGCTATATCTGTGGGATTTAATTTGAATCGAGTTTGAAAAGTACTGCTTTTCTCACGGAAGGAAAGGACACGTTATACGAGATACATACAGAATATGAAATAGAATATGTGCAGGATGTAAAATATACGCTGAAGCTAAATAGTGTTCTAATTTCTTGAACAATCCATAGCGTATAGTCTAGGAGTTCTCAATCTTTTTTTTTTCATCCAGCCCATTTAAAAGAATGGTTTTCTTCATCGACATATAATTTCCCCTTAATATATAGCATACGACATAATCACAATACAAATAATTGCTCACAAAGAACTGGAGAGGTGAACAATTAGTATGAATATAAACAAAAGTTTTGAAACAATTATTCATTAGATTTATCTTTTACTACTTTTGTATCATCACTATTCTTTATTATAAAAGTGTAAACAATTTTTTAGAAATATGATCACAGATTCTACTTGCATAAAAATTCTATTTTAAATATTTGGGTGACTGTGCTCGATGCATTGAAGCTATTTGTTTTAACAGTTGGCATAAAATTGCTTAATTTAGGCCTCAGATCGCCTCATTCGAATATCTGTAATATGTTTCATGCTTTCTGTAGTAAATTATTAGCCTAACTAAAATTCTGCTTCTACTAAGAAGAAAAGGGCAAAGTCAAAAGTATTAGTTAAGCTAAAACTATTATTTTAGGATTTTTCTCTCGGATGACTTTTAAATTTCAAAATTTAGTGTACCCATGTGCTAGATTCGTGTTTGAGCATCCTCTCTCTAAGGCAACCGACTCTGCTTGCAGCAAAATTATCAAGATCAGATGTACCTCAGTTCAGCGGTTCCGCGATCAAACCTGCCACATTCAAATTTTCAATCTCTTGGAAGCGAACATTAAAATCTTCTTTCAAATTTTATAACTGGCTTGTATATGGCAAAATAACTTTTGAGGAAAAACGTTCTTTTCAATAACCGACAATCGCAGTAAGTTATCAAATTAATAGTATTATTTTAGATTATGCCGATATAAATAAGACAATTTTAAAATAAAAATTTATGATAATTGTTCTAATTTTTATGAGATTGATGTCTTTTCTTTCAGTTTGCGGCGAATATAAACTTTAAATTTTGGCGCCAAAAATTCCACAACCAACCAACCTTGCAGTTTGCTTTGAGTGAACAACGGATATGTATCAGCTTAATGCCAATAGACAGTTAATTATCAAATTAATTAATAAAGTTTGTTTTGTAATCAATTGAATCTTGATGATGATGATTATTTCCTGCACATATTCAAACACTGAACCCATTCGACCTCTTGACCCCCATAGACTCCTTAAACATTTCATCGATCAGGTTGGGAATTTAGTCTTCTACTCATTTTAATTTATATTCAATAGTAATGCAAGTTAAAAAGCATATAAATATAAAAATTTGCCGCGCTTCAATTCTAGGATAATGTGAACTGAACTAAAATTATTCTGAATTTTTATACATATCTAAATAATTCAGGAACAATCATGTTGAAGAAAAGAGCCTACTTTTAGAAGCAACTAAATGACAAATTTCTTTTGATTAAATTATTTTAAGCACTCACCTACTTTAACTCACTGACGACTTATATCAATGGAGCAGTTAACTATTTTGTGAATGGGAAAGAACAGTGAGCAAAGAATTCTTGTAATACTGCAATTCTATAATTCTCGTAATGTTGTTGTTCCCAGTCCAAACATAACTCCTTTTAAGTTTCGATAACACTTTTCAATAGTGTTAGATTTGTAGTAGTAAAGATACGTTATTAAATCAATAAAGGCATCTTTAAATGATATCCGATTAAATTAAAATATTCTTTTGAGGATTAAAAGTAAATGTATATCTTTCGTTAAAAAAAGGGAGAGTTTTACGCCTTAAATAAATTAAATAAATTTCCTAAGAATTCTTTAAAACACTGCACAAGATTTCAAAACATTATACCGATTTAATAAATGTGATTTCAATTCACAGTCGCAAAAGAATCACGATAATATGATCTCAAGCGTTAATAATGTCAGAAGAAAAAAGTAGACAATAATGAATACACTCTCAGCGTTTTTAATAGTTTAATTATAGAAATTAAGCGACGGTATTTTATCGAAGGTTAATGTTTTTGTTTAGAGAAAACCATCGAGTCTCGTTTTTAAAGGAAACAAATTTAGTTCCAATGGAAGCTCTTATCAACTGGTTTTTTGTTTGTAGTTTTATTGCTGGCAAAGGTCAATAGTACTCCTACTAAGTATTTCCTCTTTGTTCCTTTATTTAGTTCGTGAATGAAAATCAAACGCTTTTATTACTATTCTTTGAACTACTGATGTCTTTTTCTTGGAAATATTTCATTTGAGTTTGAAACAGAATTTTTTGGCGAAATTCATATTTTTATTTTTTAGTGAAAAATGTTTGTTGATATCTTCTTTTATCAGTTTATGTGTAAGTTTCCTGCAGATATATTAGTGTCATGAGTTAAATGAGAAAACAATAGAACAATAGCCTTATAAACAATATTAAAAAACACTTATTTGTACAGAATTATCTGATAGAGTGTGAATAAACAGTATCTGATAAGTTTGTGAATTATTCCGAAATTGAGGTTTCCAATAATATATAAGGCAATCTGATAAGATACAAACAAATAAAAGGTTTAAAAGTTAAGTTTCCTATTTTTGTTCAACTAGTATAGATCCAGAATAGATGAAAAAAGGATTATTATTCCTATTTGCTTGAGCTGAAGAATTTCCAATAATTTAAAAAATATAAATAAATAAATAAATAAACTTTAAAAGCTGTTACCACTTCTGATAAACGCAGAGTAGACCAAATATGTATGAGACCATTCTATTTGTAAACCTAGTCTATAAAAATAAGAAGTACAATATTTTAATTAATTATGTACTTTTGTTTATTGGTTAGATTTTATACAGAAATAAGTTATAAAAAGTTTAAACAGCATAAGATTTTACAGACCTGCACAAGACATCCATTACGATATTCTACATTGAATATTCAAATTCAATGAACGATGAAATCCGACTAATGTTGATATAAAACTTAGCTTCTAAATTTATTTCAGAAACAAATAATTAAAACTGCAGAAATCGTCTTTGGTACTACCAATTACGGTTTCAGTTGAGTTTGGGTTTCTGCTAAAGGTTTCGTCGCAGAAAGTAATGCTCAGTCACATTGTTAAGGGAACGAGGAAATGCTCTCAAAAATCCTGGCCACTTTCAGAAGTGGTCCTCTTAAGGATATTATAACCATGAAACCATTCAATACACCTTTGAAATTAGAAAATCTTAAAAAAAATGTCTGCAAATAATTAATATGCAGCATTCACCAAATAAAAAATTGCTTTCATTTGTCAATGGCATATGCAACGAAAGGGACAAGGGATTATAACTCCTTGCTAATACTATTTCATATAAACTCAAAATACGAGACAAAATATTCTTTCTTTATTAACAGCGCTTATTAGTTTCAGAGTTTTTTTAAAAGGCGATAGGCTGTCTCTCTGAAAAATTTCAAAATATTTTTGTCATATTCGAAGAATACGATATATAGAAATATACACGAAGATCTCAACCAAAGTATCTTATGAAGACTGATAAAAATTATACTTGTCTATTACATCGTTCTACTCAACCCAAATGACAAAATTACGGTTTTTTTCTTATTAGCAAAATAAAATCGTTTCTTGTTCCTGAATAATAGTTTTTAATTCAATACGTGATTAGTAAATGTGAAGGATTTTATATTAATTCACCAGTTATCTAACTATTTTCACTCCAACCAGGTTCAAATTACAGAATGCAATATTTTGGTACAGCTGTAGAACTGTATAAAATAACTTTGGCAGCCGTCGCTGATGGATCATTCTATTACTTCTCTCTGCGACAGACTTGCTTAATTAGTCTTAGCTTAGCTAGCCGCAATTGTTTTGTGAAAATACTGAAGACTGATTTAAAGCTTAGTAGACGGGTGTGAACTTGTATATAATATTTTAATATGACGCGAACGTTTATTCTAAGTTTTCTGCTAGCTACAGGTTGTGTTCTGTTATATTTTGTCTAACCGTCAGACTGATGTTTTAATAAAAAGGTTTACTTTAAACCTTCATCTGATTTTATGTTTGCTGTACTTAAGAAGTAAGACGGGACAATAAGACGTCTGTCTGTCATTACGGTTCTAGAAACTGGTTCAGTTTGGATCATTGCGTATACATGAAGAAATTCAAGAAAGAAGAAGCTTCTTTCTTGAATCGTCTGCTGGTAGAGCTACATCGGATATAGCCACCTGTTGCCAAAGCTGTGTCAGGTGAAAAGAAATTAGCTTTTCTCAAAATATAGAGAATATAGAATCTGGCCCTTGGCATTACTACACGCTATTTACGGTACATTTCTTGCCGTAAAAGAAAATTATCTTTAGAATAATATAAGGAAGATTTGTCATTTATGCATGAAAAAGAAGAGAAGAAAAACTGTTCAATATAGCTGGCTGGTTTTGCAGTCTAACTTTGACAACAGCTGGAGCTGTAATGTCTACTGTAGGCAGGCTGAGAAAACCAGCTTACTTCTCGTTTGTATCAAGGACATGCATATATCTTATACTATAACTTTCTAGAAAATTTCGCCCAGGATTTTGCATTCAAGGTAACCCGTGCGTAAACGTTTCTCTTATGAGATTTTGATGGGCATTGTCAAATTTACTGATACTCAAATTTCCAGCAAGCAAGATGACTGTTATTCTTTTAAGTCTTCTTTAAGCAAAAAAATGCCACATACAAGCTAAAGAAACTCATATATAATCAAATGAAGCCAGATTTGTTTGAATTTAAAGTTATCGTCTGAAGAGGGTTGCATAACTGTTATCATTGGACCATTTTTCTTTTGAGACTTTAAGCAATGAGTTTGATGAGAAAATATTGAAATTATTGCCAAAAGGATTACTTATAATATAATAAGTAATTGTGCTGAAAACTCTAATTGAGTTTATACAGTATTCGGCCGTTTGCACAGACAATGAACTTTCTCCACATATCAGTCGAGCTAAACAAGAGCGATTTTAATAATATTTGATGGAAGCTAAAGTAATTATTCCTAGGTTGCTTTGTTACTCTGATTCAAATCTCTATAATTTTCGGAAACTTTTCAAAGACAGTTTATCATGATTATAGTAATAACTTGTAATTACAGTATTAAAGAAAAATGTAATACAGCAATACGGATCATCAATTGCACCTGGTCATGTTCTAAATTTGAACATTCTATGTGAAGGACACGTAATCACAGGAAGATAAGCATATCGAACAGCTCAGACAATGCATGCTCAAAACGACTGAATACATATATGTATACATATATTATATATATTATTCATGTAAAAGTTTTTTCCCGCCTTGTGCACCCGAATATTCTTTGCATTTGAAAGCTTCATTAGTGGCCGAATGATTAACCCCTTAATACTAGGAGTTGGATTTGGATTCTGTCCTAGGTGAAAGGGATATATATGGTTTGTTTTTGCAGTGTTTTCCATGTCTGATGTTAATACCAGCTGATATTCCTATAGAAAGGCTTCCATGAAGCCATCCTTTGCCTAGGTCTCAATTCAAATATATATTCGAATATCGGCTTTTTGGGAACGAATAATTGGTTCGAAATTGCTTTCCGCGTATGTTACTTTCGCAAGTACACAATCTCAAATCTGGCAGTATTTAGATGGTTTAGTGATTATCTATACGATCTCAAACGTGATTATTTTAATTATGAAAACCATGTATGCATTTTATTTTTAATTCCTTGTACGAAGTAAAGGAAGTATTCTAATCGCGAAATATTTCGCGTATCATTTCGACTGATCTGGAATCCATTTGAAGGATGTTTTCTGAGTGTCATTTGTACGTACGGACCGAATATTCCATTTTTCCAAACTCGATTGCAAAATTAATTTGAAGTGAATTCAGAAGAACTTTTGTGACATACCTACGTACAGTTGTCACGAAAAAATATGTGACGTACGCACCTACGCATAACTCAAAAACGAGCAGCCGTAGAATACTGAATATTTTTACATAGAACTGCTTTAACATATAGAGTGCAACTCTCTATATAAAGCAGTTCATTGCAACTAGCCGCATCAAACACACACACACACACACACACACACACACATATATAATCATAATTAAAGGAGAATACTCCTATTATAATTCCTATATTTCAAAGTAAAATGAAGAAAACCAATAAAGTAAAAGAATTACAATTTGAAGTATAAATAAATTCCAGTTCACAAATTCGTTATTTTTAAGTAATATTTAAAAGCAATAGAAAAATTGCATTTTTTTAAAAGTTTAAAAAGTTTTAGAAAAATATTTTTAAAAGTAATTAAAATAATAAAACAAAATCGGCAGATGGATAAATTGCTTTACGATATATATATATATATATACCCAGCTTGGTGAACTCAGTATTTTTATTCTTATATGGAAGTAAACTGTGCATTTTTAGCTTCAAAGAAGTGATTGAACTATGTTGTTCTTATGTTCCGTTTAAGGTTATTATGCCTTTACTTAATCTGCATTCATTAGTTGTAGATTTATCGGAAATTTAAGGGTTTAAGTGGCCTAACGAGGCCTCCATTTGTTCACATTTGAAACTGTATCAATTTTATGATGTATCAATTATGTATCAATCAATTTTATGCAGCGAGATTTTTGTCTTCCTGCTGGCGAATTGCTTCTTTTAAAGTAGAAACGTTAATTTTAGTTATTCTGTTTTTAACTGTATTTGGAGTTTTATGAACTTCTGTACTTTACAATTTTTACTGAAGTTGTTTGAATTTTTAATTCATTTTTGCCTTGGTGCGAAATGAGAACTGAATCAACTGAATGAAGACAAGTATCTCTAATGAAATTCGACCTAACAGATTTAAATGAAATGCAGCGAAAAATGTGCATAATTTAATAGGCAGTCCAAGGAAGTCATGTGGTGTCAACATTAGATACTTTTATGTTGTGTAGGAAAAATAGAAGGTATTATCAAACAGCCCTTGCTCCATATGGCAGTTGCTATTAGATATTTTCTTCAGTTTTGCAAACGCGTGTCTAAACTTTTATGTTCATGGCTCAAAGTTCTATTTATTTATTCATTTATTTTAATCTCACATAGCATACTGCGTATACTATATTTTATATAGCAGCCAATCTCCGTTTATTATGAATCTAAAAATATAACAGTATACCGATTGGTATTTGATTATCTAATTGGTATAGTGATATCATAGAGCCCTTAAGAAGTCTTTTAAAAGTCCGACGTTTTCAGTTAAGAACGAATGCGTGCATGCTTACCTGGGTAACAGAAGTATAAAATGCTAGATAATGCTTCACTGAAGTACTCGTTTTTCAAAGGTAAGTGGAGTGATCTGTAGTCTGTTTTTTCTAGCATCTCATTTGGTAAGTATGCTAATATCCATTAAAGACAGAGTACGTATCTCAAATGTCGTAGTGAACATTAAGCTCGCTTCGTAATTTAATAATAAGTGGTTATTATAAACATGAAAAGCATAACACAGTGCAAAGAGTCAAACACGTGTACTTCCGAGTCAAGAAACTTCCCTGTAAACATAAAATAAAACAACACAAAATTTCTGCAGTTCTTTCAGAAATAGATTTTTTCTGGTGTCTTTAAAAAAAAGGAAACAAATTAATCAAACGTGTTTCGGTTTGTTTGGTATTTCTTTATCTTCAACATTTTCCTCCTTTAGACGACCCTGAAAACTGTAAGCGATGTTTGGTAGTAATGTGGCAGCCTTTCTCGCTAACTTTTTTCTTCCTTTCCATAATGCATGTTAGGGAGGAAATAAAAAAAGAAAGTTTGCGAGAAACATTTTCCTTGCATGAGCGAAATTCTAAATTTCAGATGTGTCGATATATATATATAAAATAGGAAAGACAGTATTAGTGGTAGTGCTGTCGTAGTACAAAATTCTCACATACGCTAAGACAACACACGCTATTAATGTGCATAATGTACAAGGAATGCTCTTAAAAAGTAAGGAATTTCATATACGCCATCCAAGTTTGAAGGTGATAGGAACGGATCCGAAATTCAAATTATTTTCGCTGTTGCCTTTATAAGGTTTCTTCTTCAATCTCTTGACTTTCTTTGTGAGCATACGCTGTGAAACCCTATGTGGAGGACAGTGAGCAAATCTAGGCTATGTCCTATAGTGTTGAAGAACTACAAAGTCAGAAGGAGGGTTTAAAAGTGACCCTTTAATTCAAATAAGTACAACTCTCCAACTTGAGAGTAAGCCACTACTTGGGCTGAACTAAAATAATATGAAATAAAGTGTGTTAACAAATTCAAATACCTAACTTAGCTTAAGTAGGACGGCGAGGGAAGCTTAACTCTTAGTGAAATGCAATAATGCGAATTTCACTAGCGAACACTGGTAATTGCAAATACCTATGAAAGCGAACTTTCAGTAGACAGAGGAAATCTTGGCGCGCACAGCCTTACGGCGATAAATCCAAAGCTCTGTCTTTCCCCTCGTTAACTCCTGCCTTTTAAACTGCTAACAGATATATGCGATTTGCATATATATCTCGCTCGCGCTAAATTCGGGCAGCAACTGAAACTTTGAGATATCGATAGGAAAGTTCAAACTAAAAATAATTTGGTTAATTAAAATAATGAATGCTACACCTTTAAAGCTTTTATGCTTATTAATATGATAAATTAATGCGTATTAATTTCTATCAGTACAAGGTTAATATTTGCAATGTGTATTAAATTTATCACAGAAAAGCATTCACGAGTTATCCGCAATAGAAAGGATAACTTTATGGAAGTTCCGATGGAAACGGACACGTGTGTATCTATTTTACTCGGGAGGAAATTTCTTATATTTTACAATTAACTGACACACCCCCTTCCCCCCGAAAAAAAAACAGGGTCATCAGCTTTAGTTAATTGTAAGTGTTGATGACTTAGTACGTTTTTCTACAAAAAATAAATTTAAACAAAAAAATCTGAAAGCTCTCAGGTTTTATATTAAGTCCAAAAGGACATTTTTTTAACGATTTGTGGGTTATCTTTATATATTAAATATCATGTTCTTCGCACTTATATCATAAAATTCAAATCAACAGCAATGTTGCAAAATAATTTTTAAATGAATATATCTTTAGAATTTCCGATATACAGTCTCGCGCGCTGGAGATAATTTTTCTTCGTACAGTGATGACATTGCTCGCTTTGAAATCGTTGAGTTCCTTAATTAAAAACTCGTTAAAGTTTTACGAAATATGAAATAGATAATAAGTAAGTTCCAATTTCCAAGTTCGGGCTTCCAGATCTCCATATTGAAAATTTGATGTCTCTAGGTATCGTCGTTTTTTCGTAGAGGGACACACGTACACACATTCATGCAGATTCTTCATTATTTAATTTCTTTAAATATAATGCGGGGATCTAATATTTGGTAGCAACAATTTGAACCGACATTTATAATGAAACAACGCAAAATGCCAAAACGAAGTTAATAGCCCTTCTAAGCTAACGCCCTTTGGGCTAAAAATGGGATAGTTCTATATCTCCCGTTCTGCTGGGCCGATTGACGAAATTCAAATTGTATTTTTCATGTCTGGAAAGCGCGACTTAGGATATATATTAGATTTATATATAGCATTGTTCTAATATAGGCATTTTGACTCAAAATCGGACTTTTTCTGAAATGACATGCCAGTTTTTCCCCAAATTTCGATTATACGACTCAAATTATGCCTATCTATTAAATTTTGTAACATTTGGCGAGAAATTTAAGGAGAAATTCAAAAATTTATCTTGGCCGATTATTTTCAGTTTGCGCCAAGAATAGTTGAATTCGCGAACTTCTTAGTTTATAGCAGCCTATTTTCCTTTCCCTATTTTTCATTGTGCACGAGGGGAAAAATATCATCGTTCATCCTTTCATGTAATTTTAACAAAGTGCTTAAACCGCATTTGCGTGATTTTTGCTTATAACAAATATGTCAAATTTCAAAACGCGCTAGTATAAAACTTCATATACATATTAGATAATTTTAAATAAATACTTTTTTGCTGGTGTGCCTAGAAATACATCTGCTTTAAGAAGATGTTAAATTTTTATACGTTATGATACAAAAAAATTTTCGAAAAATTGATAAAAAATATTTAAAAATACAATTTTTAAAAATAAATCATATGAAATGGGGGAATTGCATTTGTGTTATCCTAAATTCGAATTCTGGAAGAAGGAATCAAGTAAGTTTAATAAAAAAAAAGATTAATAAATATATATCAAATTCGATGAACACTAAGGAGTTCAAATTTTGAGAGCTAATTTTTTAAAAACCACTAGCGCGATTTTTACAAAACTTGGTAGGTTGGCACAATTTGAATCGTAGAATCGAAATATGGAAAAAAATTGGCATGTTATTTCGAAAATTGTCCGATTTTTTGTCAAAATACCTATATTAGGACAATGCTCTGTATAAATCTAATACATATCCTAAATCTAATACATATCCTAAGTCGCGCTTTCGAGACATGAAAAACGCAAGTTGAATTTTGTCAATCAGCCCAGTAGAACGGAAGCATAGAACTGTGTCCTCTTTTTTTTCCGCAGTGTACATGAAAGTTCTTATAAATTTGTTTAATAACTTATGGAAATGTAAGATCAGCTTTATTCTATGTCCTAGAGACATCGTTTTGTTTCCAGTTGAATGCGGTTACTTAATAAGTTTTATAAAAGGTTATAGTCTTGCTCCTATCGCCAAATTTGTAACTAACGATCATAAAAAGATAAGTAGTGTGCAAAAGATATTTAACGTTGGTTAAGTATGTTACAATGCAAAATTAATTAAAATTTAACTAGCAGACTCAGGAAAATTAAAAATCGTAAATATTATTCTTTATAGTTAAACTTTAAACTGTTGGATTGGTACATAAGTTCGTAAAGTTTTGCTACTTGGAAGGATTTTAGGTTTTATTAACAAATTACGTTATTCTTTTTGCCTTTATTATCACTTACATTTTTATCGATAATCCCCGAGATACAAATTAGTTAACGTATATAAATCCCATTTTCTGAGTTTAAGAGAGCATTTTGGCAGCAACCTTTGATCGTCTCGCTACTATTTTCTTCCTGCTTCTGAATTACTAGAGTGGGCTTTTCTAGCCAAAATTGCTTACATATATTAAAGGCCTGAGCCAAAATTTGCAGCCGTGTTTTGTGTTGTAAATCTTATATTTTAATAGTTTGAGATTAACTTTGATTCTGTTACTCCCGCCAGTTGCTGAGACTGTTTCTGTCACTACACAGATTGTGCTAATTATAGGCTGAAAAATTAATTAAAATATTTATTTTAAACTTTCCTCTGTATTGTATTACCTTGCTGAGAGATTTAATTTGGGCTGATATATCACTTGACTGCCTTCCCGGAGCCAGAGTTATCATTGAAGCAGATAGGTTTCGTACAACCTTGCCCATCGAATGGAGACGGCGCATAGGAGTTGTGTAGTTGCGTTCCCCAAGTTTTGCCAGTTCCTGTGTATGATGTCTGATATGAAGATATCAGTTTAAAGAATCTACATAAAATTTTACTATGTTCTTGAATGTGGATCATAAGGTAAGTCAAAATATTTTCCTTAGAACCAAGAGCACCAGTTCCTTCCCGTACTTTCTGCAAAGATATTAGACTCGTACGCAGCACAGTTGTTGCCATCGCTGCTGATGCAAATAATCCTGAGTTAAACTCGGAGAACAGAAACGTACACTGCGGGTGGGGAGGGGGGGGGAACTGGGAATCTTCTATATTTTCCGTTCTACCCGATTGACGAAATTCAACTTGCGTTTTTCATGTCTCGAAAGCTCGACTTAGGATTTGTGTTAGATTTATATATAGCATTGTTCTAATATAGGCATTTTGACACAAAATTGGACTTTTTCTGAAATAACATGCCAATTGTTTTACATATTTCGATTATACGACTCAAATTATGTAAAGCTGCCACGTTTTGCAAAAATCACACGAATAGTTGTTAAAGAACTAGCTCTCAAAATGTTAGCTCCTCCACGTTAATTGAAGTTGATATTCATTTATTAATATCTCTTGTTCTATTAAACTTCTTTGATTCTTACTTTCACATTTCGAAATTTAGGTTCATTCTAAACAAATTTCTCCCATTTTTTATGATTTATTTTAAAAATTTGTATTTTGAAATAGTTTTTATAAATTTTTGGAAAACAATTTTGTATTATAACTTATAAAATTTTTATTATCTTCTTAAAGTAGATGTTTTTCTAAGCACACCTGCAAAAATTAGTTTTTTATTCAAAATTTCGAATATATACGTAAATTTATATATTGGCGAGTTTTCAAATATGGCATATATGTTGAAAGCGATAATAACATCAGATGTGGTTTAGGCAGATTGTTCAAAATATTTGAAAGTGGGAACGATGTGACGTTTTTCCGCTCATGCGCAACGTAGAAAGGCAAATTAATATAGGTTGCCATATATTAAGAAGTTCGCTAAGTGAATTATTCTTGGCGCAACTGAAAAAAATGCGCCAAGATAAATTTTTGAATTTCTCCGTAAATTTCGCACCGGATTTTACAACATTTAATATTTACGCATAATTTGAGTCGTAGAATCGAAATATGGGGAAAAAAGTGGCATGCCATTTCAGGAAAGTCCGATTTTGTGTCAAAATACCTACATTAGAACAAAGCTATATATAAATCTAATACATATCCTAAGTCATGCGGGCCCACCAGCGGCCGAGCGGTAAAGACGCTGAACACTGGTAGTTCGGTCCGAGGTTCGAATCCCGCGAAAGGGCTGGCTACATGGGCGTTTTCGTGGTTTTCCCCATGTGTAACTTGTATACGAGCCAGTTTCCCTTAGAAAGTTCTCCACGAAGGCATCCCTACCTTTAGGCAGATAGCCCTCGTGTGCTTTGCCATAATTGAATAACCTAACCTAACCTAGAAAAAAAAACCTAAGTCATGCTTTCGAAGCATGAAAAATGCAGTTTGAATTTCGTCAACCGGCCCAGTAGAACGGGAGATATAGAACTTTCCCTCCCCCCTTGTTTTTGGCTTAGTGTACCAGCTAAGTTCAGTTTTATTCTTTTAACATTTCATTTTGTTTCGTCTGCAAAACTGATAAAATGTACACGGAATTAAAAAAAAACTGTGTTTTTACGAATACAGAACTGCAAACTAAGTAACCCATCTTCCCAAAAAAAATTTTGGCAACCTAGTATTGCCAACCTATATCCAAACGATACAAAATTATGCGTCGACTCAATATTAAGTCTTGCTTTTTAATTAATTGTTTTATTTAAGGCGTGTTCCTTAGGTAATTAAAAAAGGCTTTTAAAATGTTATGTGCTGCATCATTTTAGATGTGACAGAAGTTTAAAAATTTAAATTAATTTTTGATTGGCAAACATTCCTAACTGTAGCTAGTCTAAGTATTATACATGTATATTTATGTGCG
Organism: Stegodyphus mimosarum; assembly: GCA_000611955.2. Taxonomy (NCBI): domain Eukaryota; kingdom Metazoa; phylum Arthropoda; class Arachnida; order Araneae; family Eresidae; genus Stegodyphus; species Stegodyphus mimosarum. The sequence goes on along the minus strand of KK121355.1, from coordinate 249,416 downwards.
TATATAGTTATAGACAGAAAGCAAAAAAAATTAGTACCAAATCCACAAAGACCCAAAAGAAATAAAATTCAAGACCAGAAATTTTTAAAATTCCCCCAAAATTTTTAAATAATAAACCAAAGATCAGAAGAATTAAAGAAATGTAAAAATCAAACCACAAAATTATACGAAACATAGAAAGAGGAATTCAGTTAAATCTGATTCAACCTTATCAAGAGAAGGCAGATCAAATCAAGATAATTTTGTTTTAAATTGTGTATATGTAGAGGATAAAAAATGCGAAATAGAATTCTTGCTTTAATAACTTTTAAATCTCCTGTTTAATATTAGTTATTTTTAGTTTTTTAGTTAATATTATTTAATTACTAATATTAATTTAGTTAATATTAGTTTTTTTCCCATCTTAAAAGCAGAAATATGCTAGTAAATAATAAAACATAGTAAAACAATAACTGCATTATTATTAACTTGAGATTCATATTATAATATATGCATTTTCTCTCTCATTTCTGTGTGTTGCTCATATGTCATTCATTTCTTATCTTTCTTACTTCAAATACATTGTTAATAAGATGTGAAAAGTACGAATATTATCACTCAAGAACAAGCTTGCTCTAAATGAGTTTTTCGCTTTTGATGAACTTTTAGTCAAAAGAAGAAAGTTAAGTGCTAAACCTTATACGTTGTAGTAATAGTGAATTGTAAAGAAGTATTAAACCGGCCATTTTTGCTATTGCGTCATTAAGGAATAGCTCCGTCACCATATTCTGTTGCACATAAAGTAACACATATATGTGCACATATATCTAGAAAATATATTCAGTCTGCCAGTGTTCAAGCACACGATAAAATTTCTTTATTATAGAGTTTTTTCCTTCCAGGGATTTCCAGAAACTTTCACAAATTCTTGGGACAGCGGTAAATGAGGAAACAATACAGCAACACTATATCCTTGTTTTAGAAGCAAAATAAGTTTGTTTTTATGTTAAATGCTTTTGCACGCAGTTTCTTTAAACTTATGAGAACAATAAGAAAGGAATTTTAGTTTATTCATTTTTATAACAGCTGCTTTTAAATCTCAGGAAAACATTATTTTTGTCATTAAATCTGATGCTCACAGATTTTTCTTAATTAGAGTTTACTGCCAAAATATTTCTGTAGCTACTATCAAAATAATCGGCGCAATAGAATATTTTAAAGAAGCTATTAAATAAGTAATGTTGGAGTGCTTCGAAACCAAGTCTGAATATAATTCACAATCCTGCATATAGCTGATGATTGCGTAAGATTTTTGTTAAATCAACCTGCTATTTCTTATGGTCATTCAATGTCATGTGAATCGCAGGTTGAGCAACACCTTATTGTCCTTGGTCTGATGACTAAGGCCTAAAACGGGATTCGTTTCATAGTTGAACCCAGTCATTCTCAACATGGCTGGCCGTGCTATTTTATTTTGCCTCCGAATTTTATGAATGCATGCAATAAAAATTGTTTTGTAATTTGGATTAATTTAAGATACCATTATCCAATAATATCACAAATAGGTTTAATAGCGTTTTATTACAGTTTTCCACGTCTTACTTGTGAGAATTTGGATTTTCGGCTTTGAGCAACATAAGAAAAGATCCAGATTTTTGGAGTACTATCATCACTTTTACGTCCAAATATAAATAAAAATATGACAAAAACTCCAATCTCAAATTTTGCAACAATGTAATTTGTAATTTATCATTAAAGAAATTTTTTGTTTACTTTGCACTACAATTTTATTTCGTTCAAATTTATTATCATACGCTATGCTATTTTTATTAAAAACTATTATCATGTGCTATTTTTTTTTAAATTATTATCTTATGCTATTTTTTATTTATTTTTTTTATTAAAAATTATTATCATATGCTATTTTTACGATACATATTAACGCACACTATTTAATTATACAAGTAATGTTTTTAAAATTTATCTTATTGTTTGCTTGCACCAAATTTTCAAATTATTAGAAATTTACCATGCCCCCCCAAGCGGTTTGAATTATAATGCAAATAGTTTCATCGTAGCAAATACAGGCAACGATTCATTTCTTGATAACAATGAGAGGTTAGAATTCTTTTCCGAATTTGAGTGCATTTTCCACACTTGAGTTCTGAAATTACTACTGCATATAATGTTTCTCATTAAAACATTTTATAAAAACAATTATCGTTTAATTTAATTGCATTTTCTTAATAATAAACATTATTTTATTAAGGCTGTGTATTTTTCTGTATCAAGTTTTACTTTTATATTGGAGTTATCTAAGGAGTTTCCAGGCCTTCATCAACTTAACATTTAATTCAACCGCTCAACCGCGAAAATCCTCTCGAGAGGTTGCTGGTAAGAGAATATGGTAGGGAGACTCTCGAATCCGTCCTTTTAGGGTGCTCTCCAACAAAATTGGGGCGAAACTGTCTCATGTGATGGGACTCAAGGCTCTTGCAAATAACAAGCGCAATCTTGCACTCCTTGTCACGATGAATTTCGTGAGCTTGTTCCTGATATTACTGTCAAACAAGTGAGTTAAGTCACAACAGCAACATTTATTTCAATAACAATTAATGCTTTAGGAACAAAACTGATTTTTTTATAATCCTACGCCTTTTTTCCTAGTTCCTACGCATTTTCGAATTGGAATTGTGTATGCTGTTTCCTATCAGCTTTGAAGAATTTTATTCTTGAGTAATCATTTTTAATAAGCTTAACATTTTCTTAACTAAAGCTCTTTTTCTCATCTACACTGGCAATTAAATCTCTTTTATTACGAAAAACACACTTTGCAGTAACAAATTCACAACAATCTTGTTACTGCAATTCTTTGCAGTAACAAATATTTGAGTCACAGAACTTACATTTTGTTTCGATGTGACTTATTATCTGTTTAATTTTTCTTTTGATCTCTTATTTCAATACAAAATAAGTTCAACAACAGTCCGGTTTATAAGAACTGTTAAGCGATGGCAATACCTTATTGATTTTCATGTTTAATCGCTACAAGAAAGGAAGGTTTGAGTTTTTTTTAACAGAATGGGTACTTTTATTGTTCAGTATAAGTTTCCTCATCCAGTTATTGCGAAACCAATCTTTTTTAAAGTGAACTCTTCAACTGCCTGAACTTTGATATTCAGAAATAGTCATAAAGTGTGTTAAGTAAAAATCACTCCCCTTATTTCGTCTAAACTCTGTTTTATAATTTTCAATTTGATTTCATGGTATTGTAAGAAATTAACGCATTCCTTTATGATGCAAGAGTAGCAGGTTCAGCTAGCAGGTAGAAGATCCGTGGCTCGAAGCCTAGCGAGGATACAGTTGCTTTCCATAATTATTGATTCGAAATATATAATGGTCTAGACAGGAACTAAAATGAGCCGTCATACTCTGGATCACTACCTAGATGTTTATTCCTTTCTGAATTTGGTCAACTGGGTCCTATGGTCTTTTGTCAGTCGACTTTTAAATGGGACAAATATAAAAAGCTGCATACTTTCGTGTTGTAAGTGGTTAGCACATCCAATTAGCAGTTTAAAAATCCATGAATTAAATTCTGCTGAGAACACAGATGATTTTCGATGTTTCCTGTTTGTAATAGTCTCTGCAATTTTTCAAATGAATATTGCGATTGAATATTTTTTTCATGTGATATTCATTAAAGCACTACGATTGCTAGACAAAGAAAAATCACTGTTTGCTACTGGTTTTATGAAGTTATATTTTGTAATTGCGTCGACAGTAGATATGTCTGTTTCAATGTATTTGCTCATGCGTTTTCTGCTTTTTTTACTTTCACTGCTAATTGGGATGAACATTGCCATACAGTACTTAAAATTTAAGTGCCCTGCTATATCACAAGTATGAAGAACTCCATATTATTAGGATCCAATTCAGAATTTTAACTAGCCGGATCTCTTATTTTTTCTTATAGGCTAACTACAATTAAGTTTGTAGCTAAATTTGTTTATATGTCTGCAACTTTCTTTTATTTAAAAAGTTTGATAAGTGCAGAACAGAGTGCCAAATTTTGATAAATTGTTAAATTAATTCAAGTGAATATGGAAGTAAGCAGAATAGCCTAATATTATAGACTATGATCTTTAAATTATGTTATCCGTTTTGCTTTTACAGAAATAAAAAGAAATGATTGCTTTATTTGATTTTAGTACAATTTTAGTATAGGAAAAGTAAAATATAAATCAGATATAAGGATTCTTTATTATATGCGGCTTAAGTGTCTTTTTGTCGCCGATAGTTTATTGGTTGCTTGCGTAACTGTCTTAGCCAATGGGGTAAAGTTGCCACGGCATTCAAATAGTAAAATAAATTTTATCACAATAGTTATCATTGTTTTAATTAAATTATCATGGTATTTAAATATTTTTAATTCATACAATTGTTGCTTATTATGCATTTAACTATATTTACATATGAATTACCTAGAAACCCGCAAACGTTAAGAAATTAAAGGAGACGAAACCAACTAATGAGTTGTGCGTAGTACATTTCATCAGGTAGGTTTACCCACACTCCTATGCTAAATATCCTTTCACATAAAGAGCTTAAAATTTTGTCCGATTTTATTCCGACATTGTATTTTTAACTGAATTTTCAGCTGAACCCAAATTGAGTGTGTCAGGGGGAAGGTGAACATTTGTTTTCATTGGCAATCATCTGTTTTACATAAAAACTACGTCTTAACGTAGTTTCTTTTAAGAATGCCTCCTAGAAAATGCAGCACTGAAGAGGAGAGAAAAGGAACTAAAACTGCACAAAAAATGGCTTTCTCGACAAAAAGAAACCACTGAGCAAAGAAAGAAATGTACCGCCAGTGGCTTCTCTCATTGCACTCTACTTTAAGTAATTAAGTAAGTAGAAGGGGAAAACCTCGTGGGGCAGTAAGCAAAGGGGCGTCTTCGCCGCATGCGCTGGGTAATTCAGTTTGAATTAGCAGACACCTTTGCACAAATAATTTTAATTACAATTTATAATATATAGAACAGCGGTCATTTCATATGACCGCCAGGTTTTCTAGTATCTTTATATTTAAATCGATAAACATTTTTATATAATTCATTTCAGTAATAATAGCTACATTTGGCAGCTATATAAGCCGAAACATGGCCTGGTATCGAATCAAGTAGGTCACCTGTGACCTCTGAAGATCAGGCCATAATCTTTGCAACTGGGCAGTTAATTCACTAATATTTCGAAACGGCTGTAGTGACCTTCCAAGCATGTCCCAAACTTGCTCTGTTAGCCAGAAGTCTGGTGACCTGATAGGCCACGAGAGTACGTCATATTCTTGAAGACATTGTTGGAAGATTCGCGTAGTATGTAGACGAGCGTTGCCTTGCTGGAAAATGGCACCTGGGTACTTGATAGCATAGGTAATACAACCGGCGTTAAAATGTCGTCTATGAAACTGCGAGCTGTCATAGTTCCTCTAAGGACAACCAGAGCTGATCTTGTATCCCAACAAATCGTTTCCCACACTGTCACACCTTGTGTAATCGCCATATGCGGCTCTACAGCAAATGCCAGATCGTATCACTGTACTGGCCGCCTTCACACGCGTGTGCGTTGGTTATCAGCACTGGGACTAAATCGGGATTCGTTGCTGAAGATCACACGCCTCCAGTCGGTCACACTCCAGCTTGCCCGAGTTCATCAAAAATCCAATCGACATTGCCTATGACGTGGGATTAGTGGTAGATATCTTAATGGACATCGGCAGCATCCGACGAACAGTAATTAACGAACAATAAATCCGACGAACAATCATGGGAAACAATAATTGAGACTAATTTTATATGACTAGCCATATCAAAATTCTATATCTGTAGGATTACTTTCTGTTAAAATAAATTAATATGATGCTTTTTTAGTTTTTGCATTTAATTTTGCAACTGTTTTTTGGTTCTTTTTATGCCTATATGATATATAAATTTTACTTACCATTTCTTTTAATTTTTTTTCATGTTAATTCTTTTTCCATACTGAAAAATGCTATAGGTTTTACGTTTATCTTTTATTCTTTATTTCCCCGCTCAAAATTAATTGATCCATTAACGGTATCAAAAGTCTGCATTTCAACATCTCACTTTGTGATCTATTGCTTATTTTTTTATTTGATTACAACGTATTCTGTGATCATTGTTACTTTGATTAATTCCTTTTGATTGAAATAGGTTAAGACAAACTATGACTGTTCTTTTCAAGTTAACATAATGAGATGGTGATCATACTCATACTATCATCCAACATTGCGCTGAACACACACAGAAAAATTACATTTACATCATAGGCATTTGCATTTGTAATCATCCATGTTCAAGTAATCATCGCCCAGAATAATCTGGGAGGTTATATGGTAAATAATTTATCATTGTTCAGAATGACTGTGAAGTTGTACGGTTAGAGAAAAATGATTTGATGCAGCATTGTTGCCGTCGACTGTAGGAAAATGGAAAAATAGCTGATTTGAACGGCAAACAGCGAAAACAGAAAATGTCCTGAAGAAACTTGCAGAAACATTGATGCAGGAGCATCAATAAATAATATTAAAGTATTCGAAACCGGCAAGCAGTGCAGGCTATAAATTATATCTGGTTGGTATTGGTGTATATTGCTTTTCAATTTGAAAACTTAACTCTGCAATGAAACCTAACTCATTTCCCGTAGTCATAATAATGTTCGAATTCGATGTGATCAAATTCGTAGCCATATTTACGACTCTCACTGTTAAAAATGATAAATTAAGCATATTCGAAAAGCTTAAAAGCATTCTAATTACCATTTTTCTTCATTATGAATCCTTCCTAAAAGTTGTTACTGAATGTTAATTCTTCAAACAGATATACGGCAAATCTGCTTTCACGAAGGTCAAATGAGAACTTTTACATTAGGGATTATTAGAAAACAGAAGAAACAAACTAGATAGCATTATATTGTTACATTCGACGGGGATGTGGATCCGAAGTAATTTATGATAATACTTGCTGAAGACGCAAAAGAAACACGCCGATGTAAAAAATAAGACAGGCAAATTGACAACCTTGTATTCGGCGTAGATTTTGTAAAGTCCCAATCGATTTCGAGGGCAAAATGGGTCCTCCTTCATCAGTAGTAAAACATATTGCAAAAGCGAGAAAGCGAATGTCGATCATATTTATACCCAGGAGCGACCATTGGAAGAGCCGATAGCACCATCTATCGGCAGAAATAGTAACGAAAAAATGAAGGGTTGAGTTAATAGAATTTCGAAGGCATTAGACAAAACTGGATTGGAATTGAAGTCATTGACTAAACAGAATAAATTTTTGTGAATATGAAAAGCTTCAAGAAAATCCAATTCCCTAACAGAACCAGCTTTCTGGATAGTTTTAGCAGAGCCAAAATCAAAATTGTGATTGAATTTCCAACTGTGATTAGATATTGAAGATTTGTTAATTTCGCCTTTTCGGACGTAAGATTCATGCACTTTTATGCGAAACTTTAATGCGCTTTTCGTTTGGCCAGTATTACGTAAAATACTGGCCAGTATTAGGTGCTACAAATTCCCCAAGAATTAAAGTCAGAGATGGAATTTTTAAAGACCAAACCTCGGATTCTATTTATAGGCGAGAAACCAATTTGAAAATTAAACTTATGTAAAATCCGAGTAATTTTATAACTGACAGGAGGATGAAATGAAAGCACAACAAGGTTATTAATGTTATTTCTGACATCAGAATGTGTTCTTAGATGGCACGATGAGAACTTTCAAGTAGCTTTATCAATGACTACGGGAGAAAATCTTCGGTTAAGGGCATCAGATCTTAAATAATTGAGTTCCTTAGCAAGAAGAGATTCTGAGGAACAAACTTTGAGAGCTCGAAATACGTAATAGTAAAATGAAGCCATTTTTTGCTTAGCCGGGTGACATGACTTAGCATGGGGAGGTACACAAACAGAAAATGGTTTACGTTAGACAGTTGTGCTGAAATTAGATCCATTGTGGATTAGAAGAATATCAAGGAAAGGCAGTGTATTATCAGATTCAGTCTCAAAAGTGAACTGGATGGCTGCGTCAATCGAATTTCTAACACGTAAAATCTGTGGTAAGTCTTCCTTATCACGATTAAAAAGAGCGAAAGTGTCGTCTACGTAGCGAATCCACAGACGAAAAGATAGTTTTTCAAATAATTTGGCCTCAAAATAGTGCATGTAAATCTCAGCAAGTAAAGGACTGAGGGGATTACTCATAGCGAGTCCTTCAATTTGGCGATAATATTCATTTTGGAAAACAAAGGGAGTTTGGCTCATAGATACTTTAGTGAAGGAAATTAACTCTTCAATTTCAATATGTGAGAAGTGGAACGTTAGTAAACAGCGATTTAACATCAAATGAAACCATAATGGAGTGCAAAGGGGAAATATCTTTAAGATCATCGATGACTTCGAAAGAAATTTTTTACGGGGTGAATATTGTTTGAAAGTAAAGGAGAAAATACGAAAACTAAATATTTGGCCAAAGAGTACGATGCCGTTCCTAAATTGGTGACTATAGCTGGAAAAGGAATTCTAATTTTGTGAACTTTGGGGATAGAATAAAATCTAGCACAGTTAGCAATAGGTGGAATGAGTGATTTTTTAAGCTGAATCGAAAGCATATGAGAAGATTTAACAGCTGATTTAACTTTTGTGAGGTCAGAAGTAAGGGAACTTTAGGGATGGAACAGTATGGGCCATCACTTATCAGTTTCGTGACTCCATTAATGTATGTGTGTTTGTCCATAACCACAATTTGTCCACCCTTATCAGCTTTCGAGATTATAATATTAGGATTAGAATGAATTTCACGGAAGTCTTTCTTTTCTCTTTCGTTGAGTTTCTTTTTGTTGTTAAAATTCACATTATTGGTAATTAAGTGGCGAATTGTATCTGTCTATATTTCTGAAATTTTAGAGAATTTGAAAGCTTTTTCAATAGGGGCGATGATTTGAGGAAATCAAGCTTTCAATGATTTAGAAAAGTTAAAGTTACATTTTAATACATTCATTTAATCCTCTGTGAAAATGTCCTTTATATAGAATGTATTCATGTTATGTTGTATGGTACAAAGTATAAGATGCACTATTTTATTGTAAGATTTTGAATTTATGATAAATGCCGTCGTCGCGAGCCGGAGGATCTTCCAACTATGATTCCGTAAAGGGATAAACTGCTGTTGGCTTTTCCCGCGATGGGGGGAAAATGCAGTGAGAACGGAACTGCACGATAATATGATAAGATGTATAGATTGTTCCGGCACTGTGCCGTGTAAGATATTAATATTTGTTTTAAATCATATTTGTTAATGCTTTCAATAAATAATCAAAGACAGCTACTGTAAAAAGAATGACTCAACACTTCAAAACGATGACACTACACTCTGAGAGATTCACCTTCAAGATATTAACAATGGGATTAGTGTTAGCAGTGGGAAGATTCATAAGATGGGAGGGGCTAGCGGAAAGGGGCGAGAGTTTTTGGCCTTTAGAAACAAGGGTATTTTTATGGCGTTGACAAGCAGTTTCAGTCCTAGATCAAGATTTATGAAGAAATGAGGAAACATTTAAAGTGGAATTGGCAATTTTTAAATGAAGGTGATATAATTCGTGTTCAATTTTAGGCAAACATTTGCGTGTGTTTCTTATAGTGTGACGCAATAGTGACAATTTGAATTTATGCATAATTTTCGAAATGTGAACAGAAGATTTGAGAATACATTTAACTTGTATAAATTTGGGAATGATATTCTGATGTTTGCATTTGAGCAAGAAGTACGGATGGTTCAAGAATTTCATTTTAATTCCTGGGGAATTAATAACATATCGTATCAGTGTGGCTTAAGTCATATTGGCCAAACGAAAAGAGCGTTAAAGTTTCGCATAAAAGAACATGAATCTTACGTCCGAAAAGCGAAATTAACAAATCTTCAATAGCTAATCATAGCTGGAAATTCGATCACAATTTTGATTTGGGTTCTGCTAAAATTATCCAGAAAGCTGGTTCTATTAGGGAATTGGATTTTCTTGAAGCTTTTCACATTCACAAAATTTATCCTGTTTAGTCAATGACTTCAATTCCAATCCAGTCTTGCCTAATGCCTTCAAAATTTTACTAACTTAACCCTTCATTTTTCGTTAATATTTCTGCCGATAGATGGCGCTATCGGCTCTTCCACTGGTCGCCTGCGGGTATAAATATGATCGACATTCGCTTTCTCGCTTTTGCAGAATTTTTTGCTCCTGATGAAGGGGAACCCGTTTTGCCCTTGAAATCGATTGGGATTTTGCAAAATCTACGCCGAATACAAAATTGCCGATTTGCCTGTCTTACTTGCTGAAGAATCAAAACACAATTTGCTCTCTAGTAAGCACCATTACACAGGACAGTTCAAAAGACACGTTTACGCTCGTCAAGAAAAACTGCGACAAACACTCTGAAACACTCACCAACAGACCTCAGGTTATAACGGTGAAAGTAAGCTTCCGACTCGGTCGACCACTGTCAAGCTAATCTTTTAACTCAGGACTCTACTACTCTCCCAGGACAGGCAAGGTATACATAGCTTTAACCTAAATTCGAGAGTATTTTCGAGAAAACCGCTAAAAATGTGTTCCAGAATGTTCTGTCTCCATCTTTGACATATCGCTAATTTTGTCGCCAAATGTCGCTAAATGGGCGACTTCGTGCCAAATCTGGCAACCTTGCATTTTCCTGCAAGTTCCTGGCAAACCTAAGCCCGCTTTGCGACGAAGCTATCTCACTTCGTAGCCGCTAGGCATTTCGAAACAATATTTTATAGGAAAAAGAGCCTTACAATGAACAACTTCCTGAAAGCGGAAGGATTATTTTTCAATGTAGAACAATCGATATGTTATGATATGTTACTGCAATACGGAACTTACACATCTGGTAGTATATACAGGCCTGCGGAAAAAATTAACAGCATCTGTAGAAGAAATGAAACGTTAAAATGAAGTGGTCAGACGTATGTCCTATTTTCTCTTGAACATTCGTGTTCGTTCTTAATATTTACTCACGTGCAACTGTATTGGCTAACAAAAGGTAAAGAACACTGAAAAAACAAATGGATTGTTTCCTTTAGAGAAGCTGCTTTGATTGTGGATCTCTGATTTAATCATGTTCAAGATCAGTGGGTCATTTGATAACGCAGGTTATGCAATTGCTATTACATTGATAATTGTATGAATAATAGAATTTGCAGGAATCAAGAAATAATTCAGATTAATTATGCAAATAAAAAAATTGTAGAATACTTTTATACTGAGAGAAAAGCTTATTTTCAAATCGATCAGGAAATAATAATTACTTATCATAAAAAGTACATTTTAAATATCCTTGCGTGAAGCAGATGTGATTGGAAAAACAAAGATTTGAATGTGATGCCATCAAATCAGGAAAAAGATATACGAGAGGATAAGAAATTTGTACAAAACAAGATAAGAGACATTTGCTGTTATTGTCCATTATTATTAATGATATTTATTTACTTGAATTTAAGCGACTAGAAAATTTCTTAATATGGATATTATTAAACCAGATTGGGTTACTTCATTTTAGAGAATAAAAGAGTTAAAAGCTTCAATACAAGTAAACTTACTACGCAACAAAGTGTAACTTTTATTGCGTTGCAATAGAGGTAAATTACACTCTTAGACATAAAAAACGACGCACCACGACGCACCGAGAAGATATAGAGCAAATTAGACACAAATTGATATGCATACAGGTTTCGACGGAAAATGCAAACTTTTACATTTTGGCTGCCAATGAATGAACGGTTGTCACTACAGAGCATCTGATCTGCGCAACTGGCAGGATATTTAACACGGGAAATTACGATTCCGAGTCACAAATTCTTCACGAATTTCATTCCGTGTTCTCTGGTAGACAGTAACTATGCCTCACACGCAGCCACGCGAACGATATGCGCATATGTCAGAATTTGAGAGGGGTCGTGTAGTTGGGCTCAAAGAAGCCGGTTGGACTTATCGGTGAATAGCTCGACATTTGAGCAGCAGCAATGCCACTACTAGACGATATTAGTTGACCCATGGCCGCATACAGCGTCAAGAAGGAAGCGGTAGGCCTAGAGAAGCCACAGAACATGAAGACTGAGCAATCGTCAGACACGGCGCCGCTTGCGCCGACTACCATTGACCTCTGTACAACGTCAAGCTCGTTTGCAGTGGTATCGGACTCATTCGCACTGGAATGTCACTGACTGGAGTAGAACAATCTTCAGTGATGAGTCCCGCTTTGAACTGAGCCCCGATGATCAGCGAAGGCGAGTTTGGAGACGCCCCGGACAGCGGTGTGATACCAACCTGACTATCTTCCGGCAGACAGGCCGACAACCAGCAGTGATGATCTGTGGTGCCATTTCATTTCATAGTATGACCCCTTTGGTTGTCATCCGTCGCAACCTTACAGCACAGCGGTACGTCGACGAAGTTCTAAGGCCCGTAATGTTGCCCTTGATGTCACGCCACCATGGGCTTACACTTCAGCAAGATAATGCCCGCCACACACTGCACATGTTTCTACTGCTTGCCGAACATTACCTTGGCCAGAAGGTCGCCGGATCTCTCTCCTATTAAGCACGTTTGGAGCATTATGGGCAGGGCCCTCCAACCAGCTCGGGATGTTGACGATCTAACGCGCCAATCGGATAGAATTTGGCACGATATCCCTCAGGAGGACATCCGCAACCTCTATCAATCGATGCCAAGCCGAATAACTGCTTGCATAAGGGCCAGAGTTGGACAAACGCGTTACTGACTTTTATTTATGACTTTGGATGATTTAGCAAAGTTTGTGAAGCTCTATCACTTCAATAAATCATCCATTTTTTTCAAACTGTATTCATTTGTTTTTCCGTACATGTACATCACTTCTACCGATTTTTGTCCCATTCGGATAACTCCTTCTTGGTGCGTCGTTTTCTTTTTTTGTCTAAGAGTGTATATTGATTTTGTAAAATTTACAAATTTTTGATCAATAAACTCTACGATTTTGAAAGCGAGCAGTAGCACCACTTTTCGAAATAAAGCACTTTTACCTCCAACACGCGAGATTGTTACCTCTCCGAAAAATGTGTACGAAAATTACCGCTTTTAGTTTCTTTAATTAATATTTCGGCTGCTTAAAGTTGTACGAAGATGGGAATAGTCGAAATGGCTTTCCACGAATTTTTGGAGTCGGGAATAATGTATTTAATGTTTGGCAATGCTATTTTGATTTCATATTAAAACTTAGAATTTTTTTATTAACAAGCTTTAAGACTTTAAAGCGAACAGTGGCAATAAATTTCGAAAAAAAGCAGATTTTCATCTCCAGCTTGCGAGACTGTTGCCACTAGGAAAAATGAGGGTGAAAATCACCGTTTTTCCGAGCTTTTAATTAATAGCTCTGATTTTAACTATTTTATTGAGGAAAAAAGACGTCGACCTTTTCCAGAACCCAGAAAAGAATTGTAGAAAGTTTGGTGACGATAGCTATAGTAGTGAATGAGTTATTAGAGAACAATCAAACACACAAACGTTCTTCTTTATATATATAGATTATAATTTTTACATACTGTGACGTGCTATGACTCGCTTAGTTTCTGTAATTAACATTTACGTATGCTACTCGCATCCAGTAATTTAACAGTTTTCTCAACTTTGTGCAAAGTCAGAAAAAACTCGTTGTTCCTCTAATTTACAGCAGCCATAAAATTTTGTTCTAAACTGTGTATGAGCGTGTGAGTTGAATAACTTTCATTGCCACTTTTCTTAGTTTTGGAGGCAAAGAACGCATTTTGATGCCAAGTATAGGCCATAAGGGCAAAAAACGTCTTTATGATCTAATCAGATAAATCCGTTATAAACTAGTTTCACAGTATGAGTTATGGAAACTTTCCATTGCTTTAAGATGGATAGCTTTGAGCTGGTCGATAACGTATAAAACAGACAGTGAGCTACAGCATATTGTTACATGATTAGCCATTTTAAGGGCTGATAAAAATCTTGTTTAAATATTTAACTCAAATACAGAAATTAATATTTGAATGCATAATATCTAGATAATTATCTGCAGAGTTTTACTCGTGTAGAAAATTATTTCAATGTACTTCAGACTCTGTTAGGCTGACAGTCACGCTATCGCAAAAATCTGAATTAAGGTGACGAAAATCTTGCGAAAGTTAAAATAACAATTTTTTTATGTCTCTAAATTAAACATAAGAACAAAATGAAGTGAACAATGGAAAGGTTTGTCATGTTTATGTAAAACGTCAAATATATTTCAAATTTTGTCATATTTACGTATAAAATCAAATCAGAACTCCGCTACTTGCGGGTATATAAATTAACACAAGTTGAAATGCAGTTTCAAGTAAGGTAATCGGAGAATATACAAAATGTTCTATTTAAGCTGGCTCAAATATTTTAATTTCGGTCCAACTGGGCAAAAAGGCACTAAAGTTAATGGTCCTACTGACTTAATTCACTGTTCTACAAACAGTTTCAATTGTTAACAAATGGCAGCCTTGTTAGACGTAGCACCACTTACACTTTTAAATTGTTGATAATTCTACAACTATTGTATACGGATTAACTAAAGGGGTAAAAACTTTAACCGGAATATGAGAGCAACATAATTTAATAATTTTAAAGCAACTAACGCACAATTTACCAACATATAAGAATAAAAAAACTTAATTCACCGAATCGTGTAACAGAGTGGGAATATATATGTATATATATATATATATATGTGTGTGTGTGTTTACATTTTTGTGCAGCCGATTGCAATAGAAAGTAGAGGTACATAATTAGATGCTATGGCAGTCCCAAATACAAAATTTAAAAGTTTTACGGCTACTATTTTCGAGTTATGCGAGACGCGTACATGCGTAGGTACTTGTGTATAGAAACCACAAAAAAAAATCTCTTCCGAATCTATTTTAAATCCTTTTTATTATTGTCCGTTTTGGAAAAAGAGTCCTTTATTCGCTTTGTACGTGCAGATATCACACAAAAAACATCGTTCGAAGATTCGAGAGGGGTCAAAATAAATATTTTCTATGGCACCTTAAATTTTTCGTGCATACAATATTTCTTTTACTTCGTACAAGCAAGTAAAAATGCGTTTCTTGGCTAAAGCTGCTATAAAATGAATTTGAAAGTTGAATTTAGCTAAAATGAAGTTAACAATTGAAAAGTTTGTCATATTTATATATAAAATCAAATTAAACGTGATACACTAGTTCCCAAAGTTTTAGGAACAAACTGAAATTTTAGTATTCAGAGGAAGAAATAACATATAACTACAAACACTGCATACATATCAGATACTAGCAGACGGCAAAACATTGACATATCAACACTCTTTAGCAAGAAAGCGTGTTAGGTATAAAAATTCCAATGTGGACACCACATGACTTCCTTGTACAGCCTATTAAATTATACACAATTTTTGTTGCATTTCATTTAAGTTTATTTCTTCGAATTTCATTAGAGATATATTTCTCATTCAATCAATTCAATTCACACTTTGTGGCAAAGCGAAAATACATAAAAACGCAAAATATTCATTAATTTTTTTTTTACAAATGCCGAACATTAGCCACGAAACCATTAGTTCACGGGCTCTACACTACTTTTTAACAATGTCCTCATGCCAAGAAAGTGCAATACAATTATTTGAATGTTAAAAAATCATAGGCTGATTTGAATCACACGAAACACAATTTGGGGAACCCACCACTCCAATTCTGCAGAGGTGGTCTCTCAAACAGTCATGTCCATACAGACGTCTAAACAGAGCCACCGCTGTTTCTCCTGGAAAACTGAGACTGGTTCTCTCTTCCCCCCAGAATCCTCCACCACTTATCCATAGCCCTTTGGATCATATTCTGTTTAAGAATTTTTTTTAAAGTCAGGTTAAAAAACAATTTAGTCGTATGAAAAAAAAAGTGATCGATTAATACATTACTTTATCAAAGTTCCTTTCTGAGTCAATGTATCAACTTCTTCGTTGCCTAGCTTTAAAAACTGTAAAATGCAGAAAAGCCTACAGAACCAAATGCACTTAAAAACAGTTAAGAAAACAATTTTTGCAATTACAATTAGGATTTCTATGCAAAAACAAACAATTCGTCCAAAGACATAAAAACAAAAAAAAATTTGTATTAAAAAATTTAATGTAAACTTTTGATCCTACTGAGCAAAAAGACATTGAAGTTGGAGCCCCAGCTGACTAATCACGATACTATAAGGTGTTGCAAATGTAAACAAACAGCTAGCATGTTAAGCCAAGTACCATTTGCACTTTCAAATTGTTGAAAATTCTACAACTATTGCCTGCAGATTAACTAAAGGCATACAAACCTTAACCGGAAATAAGATAAACATAACTCAATCACTTTGCAAAGTGCTTTGCAAATATGCAAGATTTACCAGCATATAAGAATTAAAAAGAACACAGCTTATCAGGACTGAGTATTCTGTGTGTGTTCTTTGCAGACATTGTGAACTATTTACCAGGGTGTTTCTTCTCAGGTCCTGAACTGGAACAGTGAGCTGATGAAATGTAAGCTTTGTTCTGATGTACTGCTGGGCTGGATAGTAACTGCACGTGAAGGGATTTGAAATCCTCTTTTATTAAATCACTATTCTTTACAAACTTCCCAACTCGGGAGAGATACAGAAAGTAATAGACCGCTCTTGGGTCGAACTTAACAATCAAATAAATTTAAATGCTAAACCTAAAATAGAAATTAAATCGAACTTTGCTCACAGAGCGATTCGCGGAGATTGGCCTCTACCTAAAAGGGTGCGTAACAAGATATACTAATACTAACGCACTTCAAATTGATTTACAATGCAATCACGTAGTAAGCACTATGGCTTATAAATTTAAACTGCTAGCTGGTCAGACGAACGTTGAGCAGAGTGACCGTGGTCTGAGACTAAGCTCTCTCACACTGAGAGGTTTCTACCTCTGGCTTAAATAGTACTTCGCTGTACTTCAAAATTAGCATAAGCTGAAAACGCGCGCTTCTTCTGACGGGAAGTTGAAACAGAGGAGATAGACAGATTTAAATTAAAATAAAACTTGGTTAGTTTAACTAAAACCTTACATACTTCCCGCCAGAATTGCGATAGTTAAACTACTTTGGTCCAAACGGACCATTTTGAAACTCGCAATTCTAAAATAGTCAAAATTTCATTGTTCTAAACTTAGGCCAACTCTTACAAGGCAATATCTGTTTGTGAAACAAGTTTACAGACGAAGTATTCTTGAACAA
>KK121355.1:189975-228979 GCA_000611955.2 Stegodyphus mimosarum | reverse complement strand
TTTTCATACGTATATGTGGGGCTTCCTGGTTCCCCCAAAAGATTCTTTCCCATGCACTTGAACCAACTTAGCGCTTGGCCCTTCAAAGCGCTGGTAGCAAGAGCGACTTTCTGAAATTCGTGGACTGGATATAGCATGAAGTGGGACTCTAGCTTTTCCAGGAAATTGATTACGGCTGTCTTGCCGTCAAAACTTGCCGCTGGCTTCATGGCTGCTCGCATCGTTTGTACGATGTAGCCAAATCCTTCTAGGCCAGGAGGTGCTATATCAGGATTTTGGACAGGTACAACAGGCATCTCAGGTTCGTCTTCTTGTTGCTGAGGCCATCCTCTTCTTTCTGTTCGGGCGCCACTATCAGGAGTATCAGGAGTACACACACACTATCAGGAGTACACACACACAGTATTCTGTGTGTGTTCTTTGCAGACATTGTGAACTATTTACCAGGGTGTTTCTTCTCAGGTCCTGAACTGGAACAGTGAGCTGATGAAATGTAAGCTTTGTTCTGATGTACTACTGGGCTGGATAGTAACTGCACGTGAAGGGATTTGAAATCCTCTTTTATTAAATCACTATTCTTTACAAACTTCCCAACTCGGGAGAGATACAGAAAGTAATAGACCGCTCTTGGGTCGAACTTAACAATCAAATAAATTTAAATGCTAAACCTAAAATAGAAATTAAATCAAACTTTGCTCACAGAGCGATTCGCGGAGATTGGCCTCTACCTAAAAGGGTGCGTAGCAAGATATACTAATACTAACGCACTTCAAATTGTTTTACAATGCAATCACGTAGTAAGCACTATGGCTTATAAATTTTAACTGCTAGCTGGTCAGGCGAACGTTGAGCAGAGTGACCGTGGTCTGAGACTAAGCTCTCTCACGCTAAGAGATTTCTACCTCTGGCTTAAATAGTACTTCGCTGTACTTCAAAATTAGCATAAGCTGAAAACCCGCGCTTCTGACGAGAAGTTGAAGCAGAGGAGATAGACAGATTTAAATTAAAATAAAACTTGGTTAGTTTAACTAAAACCTTACAAGCTCACCGAACCGGGTAAGAGAGTGGGTGTGTATACATATATACATTTGGTGCGGTTGATTTCAACAAAAAATGAGGTGCACAACTAGATGTTATAGCAGTTTTATGTACAAAATTTCATCCGGTTTATAAAAAAAGAGTCCTTTATTCTGTTTATACGTACAGATGTCCCGCAAAAATGTCCTTGAAATGGATTTGAGAGTGGTCAAAATGGGTGATTTCGTTGAAATATGATACCCGAAGTTTATCGCGATTACAATACTTCTTTTTACTTCAAAGGAGCAAAAAATTCAGTTTTGTGTAGTCTGTTCTCTGCTTTAAAAGCTTAAAAAGGAAAATGGAATTAGCCAAATTTTGAAAGATGAGAAGACGATATTATATTTATGCAGAGAAATAATCATTTAAAATTATGCATATTTACTGAAGAGACGTTTTCATTTAGCAAACGTGCAATCAGGAACTGTAGGAACATGCCTCTCTCTTCAATTTGTGCTTCGAGTATAAAAATGTTTTAATGCTCAGATTACTAAAAATGATTTTACAGCTCATTACAGCACAGACGGAATTATTCCTTTTGTGCTGGCTTCCTTCTGTGCCGGCAAATATGATACAATTTGATCCTGAAATTTTAATTAAGTAAATGAATTATATAGCCGTGAATATTTAACATAAGTTCCGACAGTACAACATGTTCTATTTTGTTGAATTAACATGAAATAAATTAAGTGATCTCCTAGATAACAATCTAATCCACCAAGTCTAGAAGGCTTGGAAATACTGAGGAAAAAAAGCAGCAACCAAGGAAATGATAGTAGTTTACAGTTGCCACCTGTGATATTTCTTTGAGATTTTTTTTATTTGCTTCGCTCTGTTACCTTGTTCCTATTCTTTTAGTTTCTGAAAATTTCCATCAGACGTTATGGTTCTAGGAATAATATTCAGTCCAGCCTCTCAACATCAGAAGTTCCTCACAGGACATATTGATTCAAATACTGGTAACTGCAAGTTTACATTTATAAAGTAAAAGAATCTTCAGTAACTATTTCACAACTATCGCCCAACATCCATTAAGTGGTACATCCACTAACTGGCTAGCATCGGTTATATCCGGCATCCACAAAATGTGTCGCGTTAGCTAGTGACAGTTACTGAAATTATAAGCGATTTGGCACTACAGATTTAAACAACTCCCAAGAACTTCCTGATACGAAAAAAGTGTACTTGGTTTCGATGTGTTATGTTACTATGTTGTAAAGTCCAAACCCGTCAGCCTGTTATAGAAATGATGATGATTAATTTTGCTGTTGCGAATGGGTCGTAAAAAACCATTAAGTCCTGCAAAAATAAACCATTTTTCACAATCTCTAATTTGAGATGTTTTTCAAAGAAAATAAAAAGTCGTCTGAAATATTAGTTCGTCTTTTTCTTACTTTTCCTGTTGCAAATATTCTTCAATAATTTACGATGTTTATAAGCTGTTCCCTGATTGAAGGACAATCCGTTCTAAAACAAATTTGGTTGTTTACAATTTTAAATTCCACATAAACAAAATTCCTGTTTTGATTGCGTCGCCTTTTAAGTTCATAGATAACGCAGAATTAGCAAAGTTTCAATGTTCCGCCGTTCAGGAAGCAGACATCCTGCCTCTTTGCACGAAGTGAATGTTTTATAAATCTATTAGAATTACAAATGAGAGACACATAATATGTTCGTTTTAGCTTGAATGCGTAGTTCTGAAAATCGAAGACATTAAACTTTGTTATTTTACGATCTTCATAACTCAAGCCGGTACTCCGGTACCCCGGTGTTGTCCACAAGCCTTCAATCAGGGAACATTAGGCTTGATTCATCTCACGTGCTTTTTTCCACAGAGTATTCATGACGGCTCTGGTCAAGGTTAAGGACATTTAAACTCTTATTCGTGTCCTGTAGATGATGTATTTTAGTTCTCATGACATTTTAGAGCTTATATCGCCTTTTGAAAGGTCGCAGAAATGGGAAAAGAAGATATTAATGAAGCCTCCATTACTTATCATCAATCACTTTATCTAAATTCATTAATAATGGAAAGCGGATAAAAAATTATGAAATTAAGAATTTTAAATATCATAGTTGGAATGTTCTGAGCAAAAAATATTTATTTGATTACATTGTATGAAGTGTTATTAATCCCATAAGCAAATACATTCAATAAAGAATGAGAATAATTTAGCGAAGTACTAGGTTAAAAACATAATGGAAATTATCAAAACTATCGGCTTAAATACTATAAAAGAAGAAAAATGAAATTTGAAAAAACGGTTAAATTTTTTTTGTTCTGAACCTATACGAAATCTGAAAGAAAATACAAGTTCAGTATAAAACTTTAGATAAACTAATAGTTTGCACTAAAGAAAATTTTAGACAGAATATTTAACATTAAATACACATGAAACAATTTTAGTAAATAGATTTGGAAATAAAGAAAAATGCAGTGCTGGATTAAACAATAGAAAAACAAAACAAGTCATTAGGGTCTCATAAAATCGAAGAGGCACGTATTCAACACAGGGTAAAAAATTAAAAAAAACATTTTAAATAAATATTTGATACATAAGATACTTAAGTTATTATTTTTTAATATTAAGAATAAATGACATCGTATTATTTGATAATATAATAAAAGTGAACTTTATGCTACATATTGTACAAAAGTCTAATATATTCTTGAGCGATGCATATGTGATAATTCCAAATATACATGTTGTATATGTATGCACACTAATCATTGCTCGTCTTTTGCAACTAAGGATACTATCGTAAAAAAATAAACACATATTTTTTTTATTTATTCCACGAATGATCATATTATGATTATAAATACAACAAACGATCAGAATGCGAACAGTTTGTAAGAATTTCACAAAGCACGAAATATGAACTATCAACATAAGTCAAGATCAAAACGGATAGAAAAATACAAGAAGAGATACAAATAAGTTAAAACAATAAGATGCAGTGTTTAAATATTTTACAAAGCAATGATATAGATATATCAACATCAATAAAACAAGAGAAAAAAATTGAAGTTCTGGATTGGTGTATAATCGAAGAGAAAGAAAAAAAAACAAAAACGAAGACGAAGAAAAAGAGAAATGAACTTTTAAAGTATTATGTGGAAATAATTAGAAGAACGTCAACGAGAAGTTGAGGAAAGAAGTTGAAGAAAATCTAGATTCATATGCGATAGAAAGGAAAGAAGTAAACTAAAAGGAAGACTAACAGCAATGAGAAAAATTATTTCCAAACTAAGATATATATGTAAGGCCTACAAATTTTGTGCTTAATCGCACAGGATTTAATTAAAAAAACACTGTAAAACAAATGCTTATTAAACACATCGAAAGTAACTGTTACAGAAGCAGAAAGAAACTTTCAAGATTTTTATGAGAATACATACTTTAATCTCCAAAATTAAGTTACAGAAAACAAAATTGAAAGAGAATGTTTGGTTTGCAATAATAACAAAAAACTATTTTTCTTATCATATATTTTTGGTTTTGGGTTTCATGGATGGCTTTTCTTTCGCTGAGGTATCGTTCGCTACTAACTATTTTCATGAAAATTGGGAAATTGTTAAAATAAAAGTTGAAACTCATGACGTTCAATGGAGCAAAAAAATTTCAAAATAAAAATTCGCTCGTATTTCGGGATAATAATAAATGTGTCAGTTTATCAGATTATTATTTTATTCCATTGGTGCATTAAAACTTGTAGCTGAATTTGATGAACTTCGAGTATCTCCAAAAATATACAAAAATATACTTCAGAATGTATTGTGAGTTTTTTACCATTGACAATATATGAAAATTTAACGGAAATTATTTGTGGAAAATAAATGACGAAAGTTAGTAAAAATTGAAAATAAGAAATCAATGCCGCAACTGTTGGTTCCACACCTGCTATAACGTATGTTGATCAACTTATTATCATAATTCGCTGTGGTTAAATCATGGTCAAAGTGTGGAGCATTTCTTTGGCTTCTTACCCGTACATTCGCATACTGGGCTACCTAAATTTGTTATATAGCTGCTGAATTAGAAACAATCTTTACATATGATTCTGCGTTGAATGGATATATGCTTTCGAATCTAAATTTGTCGAAAAAGAAATTAGTTTTCATTTTTAATAAATTACTGACCATTAAAATCGCTGTACCATGAAGGCACCATGCAATAAACATCAAATTTGAATGAAAAGTACAACATGTTGAGATATACTAAAGATTAACATTCAAACGCATGTGCCCAAAACAGGCGCAACGAGTAAAGCTACCTAGTACATTGTTTATATATTGAAGATTGCACAGCGATTTTCTCATTTGGAAGTCTCACGTGAACGTTGGTTATTCGCGTAAATGTCATGTTATATGCCTCATGTAGGAAAGAGGAATTCCTACCAACGAGTATGGGAATTTGACCGTGGCAGGATCGTAGTATATCAGGATTGCAGTTTATTGTTCCACAGAGTTGTTGCATGCTTGTTTGGGATCCTCTTATGTGAATATGGAATCGTTGGGTTTAGAAGGGCTATAATGAACGCCATGGAAGATCTCAGAGGCCCCGAGAAAATAACTCCTGAGAGGACAGACATATTACCCTTTCAGTCTTGCGAGATCGCACAGCCACATCGCGTACCATGAGCCAGGAACTTGGCTGGTAGGCAGGACAACAATTATCCTCACGGTCAAAAGCAAACAGAGCACGGAAGCGAACACAGCGCCAAAATTTTCCCTATGATTTTACAGGTATTGATCCTTTGAAATAGTTTACTAGAACATCGCCCACCAAGGGGCACACAGGGCTTCGCCCAGGAAATTAGCCCAGCGATTTCTGAGAGCTCTGAGAAATCGCTGAGCTGATTTCCTGGGCCCAGCGATTCCATGAGTCCCTTACACAGCGACCAGTGTTCATACCTTTCTCTCACCAAAACATCCCTCTGTGTTGCCGGTCTCAAACATGCAGTCGCGTTTATTGGTATCTTAGTTTTCACATAGGTGGAGCATTTCATTCCTTGACATTGAATGTGCTTTCCGTTATACACATGTCTTTAAATTTCAGTGTGTTGTTCTCGAACTGCTATACGCGTTTAAAAATCATTACGTCACACTAAATTACGTATACATAGAATTTTTCATATTTTTTCCTTTTCTGCAGAATAAATGTCCGTACGTACAGCGTGACGACTTCTGTAGAAGCATGGACTGTCGGCAAGGTGACCATCGTTGCGGCTTCCTTTGTCGTTACAGCAGCCTGCAGCCCTTTATCGCTGCAGGCGCGACTACAGTGGTGCGCACCATACCGTCTTCTCAGGCGGATCCCGTTTCTTTGTGCAGCATCATGATGAATATGTACGTGTGTGAGAGTGCCGAATCGAATGAACCTTAGTAGCTGGCACTGGATCGATGGGACCAGATTGGTCTGCTGGTGTGGAGTCCCTTTGGGTCCACATCCCGGTCACCTCTTGTTCTCATAGCTGGTAATATTAACAGCCACAATATGACCAATCAACGACCTGACATTTTAAGGACCTTGGATGTATCCTATCTTCGAGACAATCTTTCAACAAGATAAGTCACTACCGTATGTTGTCGTCGCAATGTACGATTGCATGTTGCCCGTGCTGACCTGACCTTCCAAGACACAATGAGGGTTCTATGGTTGCCCTGGCCACCCCATTTTTCAGATCTCCCATCCACTGAGAACATTTGATAATGGATTACTGAGAGACTGGTACTTCACCACTTACAGTTGCTATAACTGATAAACTCTAACATAGAGTTTAAACTACATGGAATGAAATAACTCGTATCTAAGCTTCATTAGACTAAATGCCCAGTCGGATTACAGCCGTTGTTTCTGCCAGAGGTTGCAGCTCTAAGTACTGAATTCAGCACGTTTTGTACTTCAAATTATTGCAAATTTAATCTTGTCTGCCTCCCGATATACTGTATATGTATAATAATTAAGATTTTGCTATTCGCTTTGCTTCCTGGTATAGCAGTTTTAATGGCCGGCAATGTAGCTTAAGTAAAACAAAATGGATATGGCAAGCAGAGGCAATAGATGTAATCCAGAATGAATATAGTAAAACAAGATGAATCTCCAACTTCTTCTATTCAAACCGAGGCAATACAAAGTGATAGAAATTATTTAATCAATTGAAAAAGTTTTGTTTCAATCCTTGCTATTTGGGACAAAATACTGACAAAGAGGAATGCGCCTAGCAAATCTGTGTAAGATCCTAGTAATAACTTAAAACTTGTGCAAGTCTGCTGCAAGGTTTATGACAATACATATATGATTTAAGGGGTAAAAATAACAGAGTTAACATTGAGGCATTAGAAATATCGATCATTAAACTATACACTAATTTCAAAGGAAAATAATGAAAAAGGGAAAACTCTTTTGATGAAAACCAAACAAATCAACTTATATTTAGGAATAAAAATCAAACTTAGCACAAAGCAGATTTTGAAAAATCTATGATTTCGAGAAGAGGCCGGTCCAGATCCCTCTTCCTTTAAGGAGCAAAAATGTGCTTTTTCTTCTCAAGAAGACGGATTTGCTTTATTTTAATAAAGAGAGTCCATCTTCATTAAAATTAAACTGGGCCCAGTGTCCTTCATTTTAGTATAACATGTGGGTAAATGTGTATATGTAATTATTTTGCTTCTTAACACTATATGTAATTCGTTCTTAAGAATTAATTACTTATATTAATTTATTAAGATTTATTACTTAGTATAAAAATTGTCCTTTTACTTTTAAACTGAAGAAATGTTAATTTCTGTCATTGTTTTCAATATTTTAATATTTTGTAACTAAGTTTATGGCTTTTTTGGCCTGTTTATAACATTTTATATCGAATTAAATCATTTAAGAGTTAAATTACTCTTTTTACATATTATATGTTTGTTGAGAGAATCGGTAATATTAAAGTGGCTGTGTACCTATGCAAATATATCATTACACAAAGCTCATATAGTTTGAAAAGGCAACGTTAAATGTTATTTTGTTAGCCTAATTTTGTCTTATTCAGAATTAACTGGAAAAATGCAAAGCCGGTATTGGTCACTAAGATATTTTGGCTTAAAGTTTGACTTTACAATAATCATAGAGGAAATGAAAATGTATAGTGAATCCACCCACGGCTAAGTTTACTTTGCTTGCTGATCGAATGTCGGCGAAGAGAGTTGCGTTTATCGCCAAAATCCGGAAAATTCAAACTAAATAATACTAGCTTTTACTAGATGAATAAACATGGTTTTTAAGACTTAGATTTTAGAAGTTCTTACAATAACTAGAAGTTTGTAGAAGATTTGCACAATTTATAGAAATTATTCTGGATTCGTGAATTTGGAAATTTCTGTGTAAATAGAACTTTCATTACCAATGACAACAGAAATTGCAATTGCCAATGCAATTCCTTACATTTAGTGTCGAATAATAAATAGTTTCAAGGACTGGTGTTATTTGCTTACAGTCTATATTGAAAACATAAGTATTTAAACAACGAGTTTCTAAGAAAAGAGATTTCATCCTCATTGCTATACCATATGAATTTTGTATATGAAGGAAATGAGATAACTTAGGTAGTTATTACGAAAGTGAAAAGTAAATAATTGAAAAAATATGTCAAAATTGTTGCAAATGAATATTTCAAACTTTTTTTGTAGAGAAATAAAAGATACGCCATATAAATACCTAATCGGAACGCAAATTATGAACACTTCTATTATTCCAGTAGCATTTGTTCTTATTATCTGAACAATCGAAAAAAACAAAAGGTCGTAAACTTGAAATGATGCGCATACTAAATTGATGTCGCAATACTTTCATGTTCTTCACATTTATGTGAAACTGACGATTTTCTGTTTTCCTTTCTAAGAATGTTGAATTATTTGGAATTGTATACGCTGTAATCTCAGTCACTGAACATTTCATCTATTCTTTGACATTGAAGGTCATAAATTGTTTAGGAAACATCATTCATGCATGAAATATTTGTAGCTGAATTTTGGATTGTAGTAGAAATATTATTATTAATATCAAATTATCTATCTGGATCATAAGATTGTAAACAGGAACAAAAGCAAAGTTCGTTTGCTTGACTGTTTGGGAAATGATACATTAGCGAAATGTTATGTTACTTTTTATGCAACAATAATTTATTAAATCTGAAGATATCACTGCCTATTTGCAGCCTGCAATACTCACAGATTTTGTTATGTAAGTTATGTTTGCTTTATGTAAGTTAACGTAGGCTCATAGTCTCTCTTATTTACAAAGTCCTGGTCCTCCTGGTAGAATTGTGCAACCACCAGAATGCCTTGGTTCGTGGACCTAACTCCATCAAAGAGTTTTCTAATATACGAGGGGTTTTCACAAAATAATTTACGTTTCCCTGCTGCGCAGCGAGAGTTACTGCTAGTACCCCCATCTTGGTGTCAGAATGTCTACTGAATCCTTACGCATCCGGTTGTAATCGTTGAAGGCACGTACTGCCTCTGCTTTGTTCACTGTAAATGTTTAAAATTTGTGAGGTAATAGAAAATCCCGCCAGTTGTGAAATGCGATCTGTGATTAGATTTTTGTTCACAAAAAAACTGAGAATTATAGAAATTTATCGGGAACATTGTATGGTATATGGAAACGACGTAATAAGTGAAGCCGAAGTGAGACAATGGTGCATCGTGTTTAAAAATGGCCGCACAAAGTTTCACGACGAAGCGCAAACTGACCGACCGAGCGTTGTTAATGCTGGATTCACCGTGAAAATCGATGAAGGGATTCACGAAATCCACCACTTCACAATTTCGCAGCTTTCACTAGAGTTTCCTCAAATTTTTCAAAAACGAACTTTGTTTTTGGTGTTGTGATGCAGGATGTAGGTTATCACAAGTTTTGTGCCAGGATGGGCACCAAAATTCTTGTCAGTAGACCACGAGAAGCAGCACATGGCAGCAACTTTGACATTTCTCGAGGAACACCATGAATAGTGAATCACTTCTAAATCGTGTCGTAATAGGACACGAGACTTGGGTAAAATTCGTCACTTGTGTGTGTTTGGCTTGCAACACAGCGCTTCGACGATGACGAGGAACTACATGCAGGCGTCCGTGCATGGTTGAAGGTCTCAGGCGGCATTATTCTATGACGATGGAATTAACAAGCTCTTGTACCATTATGATTAGTGTCTTAATTTATACAGAAATTATGTAGACAAATAGCTGAATAATGTGCCTTTCAGATGTACGCAATAAAACAATGCTTAGTTTCATTTTTTTTAATTCTAAAACGTAAGTTACTTTCTGAGTAGCCTACGTATCAGTTTGAAATGGGTTGGATTTCGAAAGATGTTACACAAAATACGAAGACTGTAGTCATATTTAACAATGATTATGCTTCCGGAAATTAACTGGTCCCAGCGAACTGGTGACATGAGACTAAATAAAATGACATTCAAAAACTGTTATGAAAATACAGAGTAGTGTAATATAATTTACAATACACAAATGTAGAATATTACGAGAAACAAACTAAACGAAAAGCTACCAGAGTACCATCGAAGTTAGACATTAGTTGCAGATGAAAAATATGAAACAACCAAGAAAGGATCGAAAATAAATATCAGTAAGCCTTATTTCCTTAGCACATGATAAATTTCCACTAAAAAGTTGCTTCTGAATGTTAAATAAATTTAAGCTTTTGTCGGGGAAGTTGGGACGGCAGGAACTTCGTTTATGCATCTTGTGATTGTTATGTCGAATATAGAACAACCACTGAAATCTTCTTCACTTCACGAGTAATGTTCATAAAGTCCACATAGGTTGCAGAAATGTTGTTCGAAGTATTTTTCTTCTGACTGTTATTCTGCTGGGTATTTCTGTTTTTAGATTTGGCAGCTCTGTTGAGCGATGGACAGGAAGTTTTATCATTTAAATCTATAGTATCATTGGTTTTGAATAGTTTTTCCTCGCTGATTGGGCAGCTATTAAAGATGTGTTTTCAGGTTTTCATATTTTTGCTTCAGTAGTAGAGGGGACAACACTAACACTAACTTCCCTCAAGTTTCATTAACAGCCTAAGGTCTTTCATTAGGTTTTTATTCCGTGTTATGTGGATTTTTAGAACGTAGTCGATAATTCGCCGCGTGATCTGCACCACAATTGCAACAGGTGAGTTTCTTTATGAATTTTGTCTCACAAATAGAACTTTTACGTAGTAAGGAACATTTTAACACACCTCAGAGCAAGTTTATACACGTCCGAGGAGTGGAACAAATACTTGTACGTTTAACATGAATACCAAAACACAAAAAATTATGGGTATCATAAATGCGCTTTGTTTCAGGCAGATTAGCTATATACCTGAAACAGAAACATTGGTTTTTATCGGCATTGGCTGTCATTTAACTTCTACACATGTTTGGTCAAAGTAATGGAGCTGAATAAATTTATCACGATTATTGGTTTACTGTTGCAATTATCTTATTAGTTCTTGAATGATATATGTATCATTCAAGTTTTGATAGTAGTTTGATGAAATAATATGAAACATATTTTAAACTATCTTACTTCATATAATACAACATATGCTGTCTTCTCCAATGCAGTTTTATTTTCAAGATTTTACGTAAAAACAAAAATTGTATATTTAATTAACTTGAAGGTTTTGTCAATCACTGTCTGTTTTATCACTTAATTAAACTGAGAATTACAGAATAAAGCAGAATCTAGGCTAATACTCATTCATTAATAGCAGCGTAAATGAAAACTGCTTAGTGGTGATAGCTTCATATAGGGTTCCCTCCTGAAATAAACTCATGTATTTTAGTTTCATACACTTTATTTGTTTTATTATGAATTCGATTATCTCAAAACCTTGCTTGAAAATCTTGTCAAAGAGAAGAAACTTCTGAATACCTTAATGATGTTTGAAAAATTAATCTCATGTTACTTCTCTGTTAATGGCTCGTTAGTTCTCTGCTGTTAATAAATAGTTTTTATTTAAATGCTTAAATTTTATTTGAAGCGAATATTGTAAATGCTGCTCTAATAGTAGATTCGTATGGTATTAGCGATCAATTTCAGGAGAAATTCAAACATACCTTATTGGCTGAATAAACAAAGAAGAGTAAAGGCTTCAGTAGTAATTGATTTAAAATGTGCTTTCTTTACAAAGAGATAAATTATCATAGCAGTGTGGATATTTTCGGTTTTAAGCCTAAGTCGTGAAATATATGATTTCAAGTGCTTTACTTTTCTTTAGCTGTGAACATAGAACTTGCATCCTTAAACCACTTATTTTACATAAGTGCAATTAAGAGAGAAATGGCCCTATTATAACATATTGAAACTCTAAATGATAAATACCAGCTATTTTGGATTTAAAAAGGAATAATTTTTAATTAAAAATATTTGTGGAATTTGGAGTTTAATTCGAATTTTATGTTACATTTGTTTAATGACATACACTCTATTTATTATAAAATTATATGGTATAAATTATTCCAAGTTGATGCCTTTTAATGTCACATATCTGTATACGGACGATATTAAGAAATGAATCATCAAAAAAGATTAACACATAGTTCATTCAAATTTCTTTTTATTATAACATCCAAAGCTGTTGTTTTGAGTTCTAAAATTGAGAAAAACAAATTAAACTAATGTAATTTCTTGCGATTAGTATTCATAAAGGACTGAAAGGTCAATGAAAGTCTACAAATAAAATCTAAATGCATGTGGTACCTAAAGTAAACGCTGCTGTTTATATAAAAGATAAAGAATTACATCTCGAGCGCATTTGCTAATACAAGAACTTTGTATTTTTATGTGATCCACTTTAGAGACTGATTGTTTATTTTTAAGCTCCATAGATTCGTGGAAACTAAGTGTGGCATTACTGTAGTTTCGAAGATAAATATCTCACGATTAACAGTACACGCACGTTTAGCTTATGACCTCGAAGTGGGAAATGAATTGTTGTTACTAGTAGTCGTGCATTGCCTTTCGATGAGAACCACTGAAGGACATTTTGTAAGGTGTGAAGAATTTCTTAAAACCTCATCTTTTAAGTTGCGAAGAATGCTTTCAGTAATTTCTCTTAAGCTTCTAAAAAGCATCAATACTTCCTTCATTTATTTAATAGTAATAACTTTCATCGATTTACTAATTTGTTTGCATGCCTTACATGTTGATTAAGGAAGACATATAAATGAACAAATCTTTTGACGCAGAATCTAGAAACGTCTGTTTATTTAACTTGAAGAACAAAAAATGTTTTGAAAAGATAGCTTAGTAGTTTTGTGACTTAAACTATTTGAATGAATATTTTTTTTCTTAGTGTCAATGAAAAAGACGTTCGTACAATCGGTAAATGAAAGTAAACAGTTCTAACGAACAGGTGTCAATATTAGGTAAACATTTTACTTTAATATAATACGTAGTTATACCTAATATAAAAACATGAGTACTATAGAGACATTTAGAATTTTTTCGGACTCAGGATTGGACCTCCAGAACACGCTTCGAGCGTAATTTTAGATATACCACGAAGATATGCCAAAATTAAACGGAAAATACTTTATATAGTCCTCCTTTGAAAGAACTACTGGGGTTGAGGGGACGCAGTCCCAAAATCCGGTGAGACGAATTATCGTCCAACACCTTTTTAGTTCGGGTGCCACTACAGAGTGATTTAGAATTTTTTCGAATTCAGGAAAATGAAAAAATCCTCAATGCCCTCGAAGGGATTCGAACTACGAACCCCCTGAATACGTGTCGAGCGTGTTTCCAGTTACATCACGAATACATGCGGAAGGAGGGATAAAATACCTTATATGCCATCATACAACTTATCAACATTTTTTGTTCTTTCAATGACTGTCCTTTCAGTTTCATGCTCCAAATTTAGGAAAATGAAGCATTGTTAGATGTTTAAATGTGTTTAAATGATTGAAATGTTAGATTGCTAACATTTCAATCATTTAAATGTAGTATGGACTAGTTAAACGATATAATCTATCATGTTAATGGGTGTAAATAAAACCAATCTCCATGGAAATGAGAAACCAACTTTATGTACGAATTGAAGCAATAAAACAGAACTGTAATATGTTTTTAATAGCATAACTAAGATGATCTGTCGTCACCTAAGAGCTATAATTACTTCAAGCCACAAATGAAATCATTTCCAACCAGTTTTTTAAGGAAGTTTACTTCAAACAGAATGTACTCTGTAAGGACACTGAGACCTTGTGTTCAATGATAAAGTAGATATAAATATAAATTAAGCAGATACTGATTTAGAAATCCCGTTGAGACCAAAGGGCATTTTTTATGTATGGATGATCCTGTTTTAGCTTATAACAAGAGATGCTAAATATCATTGTATTTGCACTCTCTTAATAGAATATTTAAAACCATTTAAATAACAAAAAAAGAAAATTACGTTCTCATGAAATATTTTTAACACTAAAGAAAATATTTTTGATGAAAATGATAATATGAAATAAGAATAAATGGTAACTGACATACTGGTTACTTTCAGGATCTTAGCAAGAAAACTGTTAAGTACACAGAATTACCGACGACAGACTTCGAATTTTATCCGAACTGTTTTATCAATGATCAAATAATACGTTTTCCACGCAGGAAAGTTACATTGCATACAGTTACTAAGTGGAGCATCTTACACGTCAACAGAGTCCTATCACGAAATATGAATATAACATACACGGAAAATTTGCACCGCATTTTTATGTTAAGTATGTAGCATTTTAGGCATGTACGACACTTCCGTTTCAATGTTTTATAATGTTATTTTCTCCCTCCTTCCAGCATGCCTTTGTGGTGTAATGGCAGCACACTCGGTGCGTGTTCGAGAGGTCCAGGTTCGAGTCCCGGCGTTTTCATTGCACATTTTTCACGTCTTCTGCTTTAAAATAACCTAATGACTCTACAGTGACGCCAGAACTAAAAGGTGGTGGACAATTATTAACGTCACCACCAGAATTTGGCGATTGGGTTCCCTAATTTCCAGTCTCCTTTTAAAAGGGGGGTAGTACATGAGGCACTTTCTCCCTAGATCCAGCATGCCTTCGTGGTTTAACTGTAGTACACTCGGTGATATTCGAAAAGTACAGTCCCGGCGAGGGCACTGCACATTTTTCATGTCTCCTGCATCAAAAAACCTAATGACTCTACAGCACATCTTCATCTAATATGAAATAAATAATTTTTCTCACGTAAAAATGTTTGAACATATAGAAACATAGATTGATATATAGTTACGAAATTTTGAAGTGCTCAAAATACGAAATTTGGTATAAATAAATATAATGATTTTAAAATAAAAGCTTGTATTAAATAGTAAATTACTGGGTACGTGCAAACGTGAACTGTGAACTTTTTACTGTGAAACCGTTTTAACCTCGAAAATTTGTTTATTACCACTTCCTGCAGAAATATGTAAATCAGCTGATCCCTATTTGACCCCGCTTTTTCTCCATACAATAATACCCTCTCCTACAGCTTCCAAGAAAACTGTAACATAAGATTAAAGGACGTCTTCCTTATAATGAAATGCGGTCGCAGTACTTTAAGACATAATATGGAAGCTTCCAGTCTCATGCTTTCTCACACAAGGGTTTCACTTGTATCAAAGTGGTCGAGTTCGTTTGTCTTGAAGAGGATGATGTTAAACCCCAGATACTTTTCAAGTAAAGACTCTAGAGAAACATTCTAGCTACTGGATCTCTACTAATTACTGAAAAAGATATGGCCACAGTCTTTCTATGACGAAGAGTTCTGCGCCTGGATTCACAAAAATGGCTCTGTTGTGTGATCTCTTAAGCGGGATACGTACCACTGATTGCCGAGTGTAAAACACCTGCTTTTCTCTAGGTATCCATACTAATTTACATAGAAGTTATTGCTCCTAACTCAGAACCTATACCCTGAAAGAGCTCTTTAGTCATCATTCGTTTATGGCATCCCTGCATTTAAAGCCGCTCATGGACTCTGCTAAGGTATCGTGCCTCCTAGATTACCTTCATCGAACCACTAGGATCTTTTCCGCGTGCATCTTTCTCCTTATGTAAATAGCTGACGTTTTGCATTGCTCTATTCAATTAAATAAACTTTAGAAATATATAACCAGAACGAAAGGATTAGCGCTCAAAAAAGCAAAATATTCTTGTTTGATTGCGAAGGTTATGAGGTCCATTTTTAAATTCACATTTTTCGAAATAGCTTGGAGAAGATTTTCTGATACTTTTGTTTATTCTGAAGATGAGTATCATAAATATATGCACAAAATTTTCATCAGTTAAAAGAATTCATTGAATCATTTATAGTATAAATCTAAATTCAAGGAACGCTTTTGCATTAATTTTATTGTTAAAGATGCATTTGGATCGATAGTCGCTGGAGAATGAGAATTTGTTCGTTTATATTTAGCTGGTCCAATGTTTAATATTATGTATCTGCATTGAAATTCTCCCCGATATTTTTTTTCATTTATAGACACGAAAGGAAACTTTTGGAAAATTATTTCAATAAAATACACTTCATGAATTCATAGAAAAATAAATATGCTTCAAATTATTTACTTTTCATTAGATTTAATGTTATTAACTTTCTCCTTCCAATTTTTAAAGTTTGTTTAACTTAACATTTGTTTAAATTTGTAGTTTATCCATATATCTTGCATTTATTTAATTTATTATTAACATTTCTTGATATCGTGTTTTAGAAATTTATTTACTTTTGATTACTCACTGTTTACTATTTTATATTTTATTAAATTATTTATTTCATTTTCTACTATTCTTGATAATCTTTCCTAGCGTTTTTCATTTTTTATTTAGAAACTAAGTCTTTGTGATATAATAGTGCACAAAATATTTATTTTCACGACTGGAAATAAAAGGAAGCTAAAAGAACCAAAACATTGTCAAATTTCGAAAGCTGTCGAAGTCATCGAGGTGTTTTCTTTCAGCTTGCAGAGAGAAAAAAGTAAACGTATAAAGTATACGTAATTTGCTAAGGTATACGAAAGCTAAATATCATACTTAACTTACACATAATTCACTTAAAAATGCGTCCAATATGTGAGTTCTAGTATTAAACGAAAGGTGTCGAAAGAGTGGATCATCTAAAATTAAGAGACAGGGTCAATGACGATAAATTTTCTATTTCTAAACTACGTGCTGTCTAATTTTATTGAAATACTAAAATACCGAAAATTAAGAGTTCTTTTACTGCATATCAAAGGATATATCATACTTAAGTAAAATATTTTGTCCGCTGTTTGGATGAAATGTTTCAAAATATTTTGCTTTTGCACAGATGAGTGGATTGCAATAAAATGCTTTGAGAATGCATCTGTATTTGCAACAAACTGTGATAAAAGCATTCACTTGTTTAGACATTCAAAAAACATTAAAAGAGAAATGTTCACCAATTTCCATGTTTTCGCCTTTAGATTATTTTTAAGCGCACACCTTCTATTATCTTTCAAAGCAAAAGCTTTACACATTACGACAATGAAAAATATTTCGTTGATCTTCGAATGCATTCACGTTAGTTTTATTCAAAACAGAACGATTTAGGGACTTCTCTGTTTACTTTTAACAAACACTCAGTTAATTTAATCGCATCTGATAGAACTAGTGGTTTTAGAATTTATTCTAGGTCTCTAAACAGTAAACGGAACAAAATATACGGATGATGCAGATCTCAGTAACCTTGAACACTGCGAGGAGGAAAATTTAATTTTATCGAGCTTGAAGTTAACGGTGCTTCAAGGTGCTATAAATACTACGATATAAGTTTCTAGAAAGAAAAGATGTTAATTTTGACCTTTGGGGTAAATTCTACTTTAATCGCTCGATTGTTTACAAGATAAGCAACTGTTTTCTGAAGCCTCATATAGCATACGAATAAACGAAACGAATTTCTTAGAAGATAATTAAGCAAATTCGCAAGCAGAGCTAAACTTTCCCTTTCAGTTATTCAAAAATTAGAAGGTCAATGTCTAACAGCACTTAGACGTAAGGCCATGCATAAAATAACACACGGAGTGGTCCGCTTTTACCAGTCCACGTCCTTGATGAATCAGTAATTGCAACAAAGGACTGTTTATGTAAATCCTCATAATGATATTCACTAATGTGAATTACTGAGCTCATTTAATGCATAGAATGATGACAACAAGATTGTACTTAGGTGATTGAAATATAAGGAAAGTTAATCAAGGAGACAATTAGAAGCATAATTTTCCTCATCCATTTCGTATTCGTCATTAATCTTAATTTTCGCTGGCATGCAATTTGATGCTCAAAATAAGAAGAAAATGGAGCATTTTATAACATGAGAAATAAATGAGACATCTGATAATGAAAAGCATTTTAGTTAG
This sequence comes from Stegodyphus mimosarum, assembly GCA_000611955.2. NCBI lineage: Eukaryota > Metazoa > Arthropoda > Arachnida > Araneae > Eresidae > Stegodyphus > Stegodyphus mimosarum. The sequence goes on along the minus strand of KK121355.1, from coordinate 210,473 downwards.
AGAATCGTATTCTACAGCTGAAGAATTTGATTAGGAGAATAGCACTTATTTTGTAAGATTTTGTTCCTCTTGAGTATGATGATTTCTCAAATAAAAACACGTGTAATGGGAATTTCCTTTTTTATTTTTCTATTGATTTCTTTCTAGTAATCAAATAAAAATGCAAATTACTGTATGTACTATTTTACATGGAAATATTGGCTGAAACGTAAGGCAATTATCCGATTCTGAATTAAGAAGTGGCATTAAATACTTAAATAACAAACATTCTAAAATACAGTAAATGACTGTGTTATTTGGCGTTCAGAGCATAAAACCTCAAATAATACTAACACTTTTTAGGAATTAATCAACGAAATTTTGACTCACTTACCACGGGGAATCGAAAAAGCATTTTTTTTAAATTTTAGAAATCAGAAAATATTACATAGTTTATTACGGCAGTAGAATTTTCTATTTTTTAAACAAGTTTAATGTTGTCAAGGAAAGGAATGTAACTTAATACCTTAAATTAGCCTAGTAATCAGTTTATAACTATCACTGTGCATCAATGCAAATTCATGGGTGATAGCAACTTAAGAGTTTCAGAATTTGTGATTAATAGCGATACAGAATTCTTGATAATTTACTATCATATTTCAACAGAATATCGTTATATACTAAATGGTCGGGCTTAATTTATTGAACAAGGAATCTGAAAGAAATCACAATTGTGTAGATGAATAATAGATAGCTGTACCATCGCCATCAAATAAGACAATCTCTTAATTTACTGTCTAAAACCAAGACCCGTAAAATAACTGCTGAAAAATACATGAAGAAAATAAAAATGCTTCTCTAAAATTGCAGCAAGATCGTCAACGGGAATGATCCATATGGCTTCATTTCTAGCACTTTATGTTAGTATTGCTGCATTTCCGCACCTTTTGATATTGCTAACACATTCCTGTATTATGTACAGAGAAACGTCGGATATTTATATTGTCACTATAATTATGCTGCCTTTTCCCGTTTCAGTAATATTTTTCAGATGTTTTTATGACTCTAAATATTATATTCGACTAAGCTCCAATCACGTGCACCACTGCTGAAGAAACAGTCGTAGTAGAACTATTCGCAAGAAAATATATTTAAGACTGAATATGTCACTCAAAAACACTTTGCCTTGCCTCTACTTTCCCTGCATAAGTCATCCTTGAGATCTTTCTTATTTTAAGGTCTTTTAACAGCTTTTAGTGTTTCCATGTTAGCACCTACGATATATAATATACGAAATACTTAAACTTTGTCGCAGTCATCATATCATGCCTGATATTCTTCAGTTTCTCTTCTCGGAGGAACCAAAGTAATACAGAGTAAAATCTCAGTAGCTAAATTGATTTGATACACTTAAATACATTGATTCATTTGAAATTACAAAACAAATATATGACGTTAAAGTATTGCGAATGGAAAATATTAAGTTCTAATTTTACATTTTTAATCTTATTGAATGTTAACCGCTTTGAAGGATGTAAAACGTATCTTAAAATGTATCACACCATAAAACAGCTTTTATTGTCGCATATAAATATTGCAATAGTATTATAATATGCATCCAATTCCGGTATTTTTTAAGATGCAGTCTTCATGCTTGAAAAAACTTTTTTGTCTTTATAAATGTTGCAGTACTATACAATATGCATTGAATTTTAGGATTTCTTTGTGATTTTTAATTATTAATTTGCATAAATTATGTTAATGTAAGTCAAATTATTTTCCGTAAAACTGCTTTTTATTTCATGTTTAATTTCTATTGTACCTGTGTAAATCATGACTTTCTATTCATGCATAAAATAGTAAAATTTAAATAGCGTATGACAAAATCCAATATTTCGATAAAAATCAAATTTTGTATTACTTTGTTTACCATGTTCCTTTTTAAGAACATAAAGCACTACGACACATGGTGCTTCACAGTCATGCCTAAGATAGTGCGGCAGTAGTAATAGACTATAATCTAGAAAAACAATCTGAAAAAATAATATATTTAATACCAGCAGGGAGCTCTTAGAATGACTCATTGATTTTTGCATTCTAAATTTAACTTATTAACCTTACTATTATTATTACTTATTAATTTTATTAACCATTTTCCGGGAAATGAAACTACTCTTGAAATATGATGAAAAATAGAAAACAAATTAATCGTCTGTGAAACAGAAATAAATTTCAAAAATTCTTTTTTTTTTGCTTTGTTTTGTTTTTCTGTATAAAAGAAATGAGATAAAGCGTACTCCCTTCGAAAATAAACAACGTCGGACTTAAAAATTGCATAAAATCACAAATTTTCCCTCTGAGTTAAGGTCCAAATACTTTGACTTATTCCACTGCCTTTTCAAAAAATGAGGCAGCGTCCATCTTCACGTGCCGCACCAGTGACTGAGAGTTTAAAAACTGCTGAATGCTGGAAACTCGTCTCGGGTTCTAACCCAAGCAAACGGGCTGACTCTATGGTAGGATTTCATGGTTTTCCCGCTTGCAATGCGAACACGAGACAATTTCCCTTACAACGTGCATCCCTCCCCTTAGGCAGATAACTCTCCTGTTTTGCCATATTCAAAGAATTTAACCTACTCCTACTTCACTTTTCTTGTGGTGATGGATTTTCGTAATTTTACTGTCATTCATCTTTAGAAATGTCACCTTAAACAATATAATGATTAGCGGAGGCTGACTGTTAGTCTGAAACCAAAGCTATGAGTTCTATATTTGCCTAATGCTTAACTGTATAATTGCCTAACTAAGGCTTATCTCCCCATCTTTCGGGGTCTAATATATATATAATTCTTGCTGAAACCTGAGCAACGTTCTAAATGACAGATGGGTTCGCTCATTTTTGGTGAATAACTTCCAGCAGTTATTCGACCATTAGGGAAGAAAATAACTCTTAAAAGCTTTAAACTGAAAGTTGAAAATACAGCCAAACGATATAATGTTTTGTGGAAATTGACTGTTAGCCGGAAGCAAGTATGTGAATTTCAATCCCGCGTAAGGTTCTTGTCTTTACATAATATTGGTCTACCTTCTAAAGTGTACTCTGAATAACATTCTGGGTAATGAGACACTAAGTGACTCATGGGTATGGCCATTCCCGACGAATACTTTCGAGCAAGTATCTGGCCATTAGAAATAAAAATTCCAAACTCACAACTCACTTCAACACATTTAGAGTGTTATCTATACATCGAAATGTATTATTTTTAATTTTATCAAATCTTCTTAAATTATCGTATATCTAAAACTTTATGAATTAAAGCATATTAAAACAATTGCACAAATAAGTGCAATAGAAGTCTGCTGTGAATGCAAGAAATACAGAAAATAACCATTTACAATAATGAGAAAGCTATTTAGAGAAAGATTCATGTTTTCTGCATATAAAAATTAATTCTTTAAAAGTAGCAATTATCGTTGCTGGATTCGTGAGAAATGCACAGTGCTCCGACACGGATTCGAACAGGGACCTCTTGATTGCTAACAAGATAAGTAACCTAATCACACCACGAAGACACGCGGAAAGGAGGGATGTAGTATCTGTTTATGATGGCTAACCAATGGCCTCTTTTACTGCATTAACTTAACACAAAATTAAAATTTCTTCAAGAACAGTCATCATACTCTGACATGCTTAATTAACATTCATCTTATAATGAAGGATCATATAATATAGTTTATTAAATGTTTAACTAAAACATTTGTCTAAAGGAAGAAAACCCAACGGTGATAGGTTTTTTTTCTTTTAAATTAAAATGTATATCTTATATCTCGCTGAAACGCAACATGATTTGATGTCGCAGGATGTAGGAAAGTCTTTTGCCATGGAGTATGCGCAGATGCACTTTTAGTGCAATGCTTCTCAAACTTTCAATATTTGCGACCCACTTTTCAATCAAAATTTTCACCGCCCCCAATGCAATAAGTGTATTGAATGTCAAAATAATATTGCTGCGGATTTTGTATTTATTTAGCTATTTTAATAGAACTGTAAAATTAAATTGTTTCATTTCCCCGTGCAAAGCTGCGCGCGACGAGTTTTAAGAGAAAGCTACGCGGAAAAAGTAAAAATACAGGAGCACGCGCATTTAACATTTTAATAAATAGATATCTCTTAATTGTACTATTTTGATATCCAGAAAAATCGAAAAAATAGATTTTATCAGAATGTTCTCGTGCATGATTTAAAACTTATAAAAGTCGGACAGAAACATCTCAGTTATGTTGTTTTAAGTGAATTGTAGTTGTTTACTTTGTGCTGTTATTGATTGTAGCGAATTGCCTGTGAGATTGGATTAGCTTTCTCTGTATTTTGAATTGAGTTCTACACTGCTGGCCACCTTAAATGCAACACTCTTAAGGAAGCATGCAAATAACATGAAATTTACAACATGCATTAGCGGAGGTGAGATATGAAAATGATTAGAATTTCATCCCAGACGCAAATCACGCGCGCTATTTAAGGCTTGGAGTTTTCGATGATTTCAAGTTCGGCAATTGTGTTTTTCTTTTTTTCAAAAAAAAAAAAAAAAAAAAAAAACGATAAATTATGCCTCGTAGTAGACAGCAATCATCGTTTGATCAAGTATCCGAGTTCTACAGAGGAAGGATAGTTGCCTACCGAGAGTCTGAATTATCTTTCAGGGAAATCGGTAGTCGTGTTCGAAACAACTGTAATACGGATATGTGACCGTTGGATGCAGGAGGATACGACGGACTGACGTGTTCGATCGCATCCACCTCAGTGCACCACTTCACGTGATGACAGGAACATTGTGCGCATGGCAGTAACGGATCGCTCAGTCACATCACGAACCGTAGCACAGCACATTCAGTCTGTAACGCATCATTCAGTGTCTGCGCATACTATTCGACGCCGTTTACAGCAGAGTGTCTGTCCACAAGACGGCCATTGCTTCGTCCAGTCTTGACGCAGAACCACAGACGTCTCTGCCGCCAATGGTGCGATGAAAGAAGGATGTGGACGGTAGAATGGGATGAAATTGTCTTTACTGACGAGTCATGCTTCTGCCTGCAACACCACGATGGTCCGATTCGAGTCTGGAGACACCGTGGAGAGAGGATGCTGAACAGCTGCGTTATGCACTGCCACACTAGTCCTACACCGGGTATTATGGTATGGGGGTTATTGTATATCACCTTCGCACTCCTCTAGTACGCATTACCGGTACTTTAGCAGCCAAAGCTGCATCTCCGAGGTGGTGAGCCAGTTGTCCTGACTTACCTTTAATATGCCACAGATATGCCTGACCACCTTTAATATGCCTGACTTGCCTACAGAAATATTTCAACAGGATAATGCGCGACCACACTTGGCACGCATTGTCCAAAGGTTCTTCGTCAATCGCCAGATTAAATTGCTTTCGTGGCCGGCTCGCTCTCCGGATCTTTCGCCGATAGAAAACATGTGGTCCCGCTGAACAATTGACCCAGATTATATCCCAAGCTACCACACCAGATCAACTTTGGTAACGTGTGGAAGCTGCCTGATCTTCTGTACCCCAAGAACACATCCAAAGTCTCTTTGAATCAATGCCGAGGCGTGTGGCAGCGGTGATCTCCAGCAATGGCGGCTACTCTGGCTACTGATTCTGGAAGGAACCACACTTCACAGAAGTCTATAAATTTAATCATTTGATACTTGGTTAACATATTATCTACTAAATAAATTTTGTTGTAATATCTCTTGTCTTTCTTCGTGTTGCAGTTTGGGTGGCCAGCAGTGTATTTAGCTTTTTTAGTAATTTAAAATATACCTGCTCTGAGATATTGCGATATTATACGAATATCTCTGAAGAAATTTCGCATTTTGTTTTATTTCTTGGGATAGGAATAAATTTTATTAACATTTTATCGACTTGTGTGTTCAATCCATTACGAGCCCGTACGTACGCAACAGTATACTTTGACGATAAATCTACAATACGACCTTAATTATAAATCGTGCAATTTATCAAGATAAATATTAAATTTTGTATATGTTACTTTTAAGTAATAGATATTTTAAGTAAGTTACTTTTAAATAATAGGAAAAGTATTATGTTACTGTCCCTTTCTAATTTTCAAACTGGAACAGATTGACAATAAGTTTTGAAAATGAATTTTGATTGAATTAAATATTTATTGTCTCAATCATCTATTTCTAAAAGTAGAAATGGCATTAGAAAAATAGTCTAGTCTCTGTTGCTCTCTATCCATCACATTCTGCTATTCATCACATTTGGTATTCTCGCGGGTATCTGCGCAAAACGTGTATAAATGCTGCGCCGCGTGGAATTCCAGTCAGTCGCGATCGAGTCGATCCCTCCATCGCTACCGAATCTGTCTTGAACCTACATTTTGTAATTTGCGTGTTAATTGCAATTCACGGTATTAATTAACTGCAGTGCATTTAAGTAGAATCATGGATAAATTTTTAAGGCGTAAGCGAACATTAGACGATTAAAAAGCATCAACAAACGATAATAAAGCACAGACGAGGTGGATCCGAAAATTAAATCAAGAAGACATTCTCAAGAATACTTAAATTTTGGGTTTACCACTACTGAAGTTAATGAAGAAGAAAGGGTCCACTGTGCTATTTGCTCAAAAATACTGGCAACGGACTGTATGAAACATAATAAACTTAAATGACATTTGGAAACGCTTCATGGTGAGTACGTTAACAAAATCCGAAAATTTATTTATTTATTTAATTTTAATTTTCGAATTAAAATTAAAATATGTTGGATTAACTATTTGGATAACTTTGATTTACATTTATTAGTAACATTTAAAAAAAACTTTGAATGGAAAAACTTTACTCGCTTTTTACAAAGTCTCATATAAAATAACCAGATGTAAAAAGCCTCACACCATTGGCGAAGAGCTTTTTTTACAAACTGCAACTGAGACAGAAGAAACTATGCTTGGAGATAATTTTGCTAAAGACTTGCAGTTCATATCTCTATCAAATGATACTGTTGCCCGTCGAATCGGTGATATAGCTGAGGATGTGCAGCAGCAGTTTTTCGGGGAAGTTGCGCAACAAATTCTTTTCATTTCAGCTTGATGAGACTACAGGCAGCAATAAAGATGTTCATTTCGTTGCGTCTGTTCGATTTTCTGGTGGTATGTCAGCAGCAGAAGAACTACTTTTTTGTAAACCGATAAAACTCAAAGCAACAGAATTATCATTATTTGATATTTTAAATAATTTTATAAACAAGACGCACAAAGAGTGGAAAAATTGTGCCGAAATGTGCACCGTTGGTGTTCGTACAATGTCTGGAAGATTCTAAAGCATACAAACACTTGTAAAACAAAAGTCTCCACTGTGCATCTACATTGCATGATCCACAGAGAAGGTCTGACTTTTAACGAAATGAATTACCAAGAAATGGTCTGACTATTGGGCCAACAACGGTTGTGACCGTAGTAAATTATATAAAACTGAGACCCCAAGATTAAGAATCTTCTCTATACTATAGACATGGGTGCATACATTTATCGTTGCTATTTTATTGCGAAACAAGATGGTTATCACGTGTGAAATTTTTGAAATGTGTTTATGAATCAGGAGACAACATTGCCACGTTTCTAGAAGAGGGAAACCGACATGAAGCTGAGAAGTTTCGAGATGCTTTATTTGTGATGAAGTTAAGCTACTTGGTCGATATATTCCAGAAATTAAATGCCTTTAATCTTCAACTCTAATGCGCAAATATACATATGTTGGAGACGAGTGATAAAATTAAAGCTTTTTGTAGACAAATGGAATTATTGAGCAGAAATTTAGAGCAAAAAAACCTAGAAATGTTTGAAAATGTGGGTATATTTACAGTGCGGAAGAACAATATGTGACAGTTGTTTTTGAAACCATTGAAAATCATTCAGCCATGCTGGCAAAGAATTTTAAAAAAGTATTTTCTTGCTGATGACAACTTGATAGCAAGTTACGAGTGGGTTAGGGTCTCATTTCAAAATACTTCAGAAGGGCTCTCAACTGCCGAAGAAAAAATCTTCATAGATTTCACGTCAAGTGACGAAATCAAAAGGCAATTTAGCAATAAATCACTCTTTGAATTTTGGGCAGGGGTGGATGATGAATTTTCTGAATTGAAAACGAAAGCCTTTCGTATACTGTTACCATTTCCAACATCTTACCCTTGCGAAACGGGATTTTCTGCGGTGGCTGCTCCGGAAACAAAATATAGATCTCGGTTAAACATAGAAAAAGAACTTAGAATGTTAATTTCTAATATTAAACCTTCCTTTCAATAACTTTGCTCTGCAAGACAAGCCCATGGTAGTCACTATTAATTATTAAACTTGTTCTTAATTTAGTACTAATAAATTAATTATCAAATACATTGCGCAGTATTGATGCATTTATAAGTACGTTGTATCAGTGTAAATGTGTATTTTATTTTTTATTATGTCAGGATGTATTTTGTTTTGCTTCCTTATTTCAGTAATTTAATATTTTTTAAATAATCTTTTATTTTCGACTTTTTGATATGCTCGCGCCCCCAACGTAGGGCTATCACGCCCAGGGGAGCGTGCCCCACATTTTAAGAATCATTGCTTTTAGTGAATAGATGAAATACATTGAAAGGGTGAAATTTCCACAACACTTCCCATTCTTTCCAGATTAATTATTTTTATTTCTTATATCACTCAAACATTTCTTAGTTGTTATTCTTCGTGCGTTTTGCTTTGTGATACCCAATAAACTATTATTCTTGTAATTTATTCCAAACGGCTAAGACCAAAATCTGGTTTGTCGAGTTATGACGTAGCGGAATCCTTTAGAATCTTTTTCAAGAGTTCTTCTGACCGGTGTTTCCTCATAGCATCATAAATAAGTATAGTTTTTATAGCATGTTTTCTGACTTGAAGAGATAACATCTTATCAACTACAGTCTTAATATCTGAGGTTATTAGACAAGTGAAGACGAAGATGGTGAAAAGCATATTTAATTACTTATTTCAGTGATTAAAAATCAAGTTGTTATCGTTGAGTTTTGGATCAAGCACTTTGCATTAACAAACGTTTTTGGCAGCCAAAGAGTTACAGAACCATAATTGCTGCATTTGATGGAAAAAATAAATTTATTAACATATGAAAATATCATTTTTTGAAAGAATACAGAGGTGTGTTTACATATTTTTAGAACTATTTCGATACAAATCGCAAATGTTTACAAATAAACATTTCTGCCAACAGTTCATTGTTTAAAATGAGAAAAATAGTCTCCTACTTTTAAATTTATTCTTCTTCCAAAATGTGGCATGTGTTCAAAACAAGCATGCAAAACATTAAACAAGCTGTGGATTGAAGGATTTGTTTCTGTGCTTTCTCAAGAGAAGTATTCCTCTTCCATAATTCAAAAACGCTGTGAAATTCATGGTATAAAAATTTCGAAGTGCGAAATCAGCAACATTATTAATCGGAAAGGGAAAAACCTTCAATCATTACTTCTACGTGAAAAGAAGCCTCCAAATAAATACCCGAAAATGTACAAACTGCTTCTAATGGTTCTAAAGTTAAGCCATTGGTAACAAGGGGAAATTCGCCGAATGAGAAGTAAACTTCATTCTTTACATATACCTGCAGCAACAATAAATAAAATAATAATTCAAGATTTTTACAACTTGAAGAAGCATAATATTTTGTGGAGACATTGTGGAGCCTCGTGTGAAAACTATTTAGCAAGAGTTAAATGGAAATACTTTGTGACTCTTGATGAAGCACGAGTTACCTAAACGACTGCAACAAAAAAAGGCTGTTTATTATCGAAAACAAAGAGAAATATTGAATAAAGCTGGTTCCGTCAATGAAAAGAAAGTTCCAGTAAGAGATTTATGATCGTCCAGGATTCTTTTACAATGCGAAATTAAAAATAAGAAGCGTGGAAAAAAATGTTAAAATTAACTCAACGTACTATCAACAGGAAGTTTTACTGCTATGTACATCTTCTTTATCCCAATAACTTTCAAAGAGAGAAACTTCATAAAGACAAAGCAAGAAGTCATACTCCTAAAAGTACCACTGTTTCCTTGAAAAATGAGGACTGATACAGGTATTGTATGCATACCTTTTCAACGTATTCCTGGAAAGTCCTTTGCTGTTCCACCTACGGACTCTGCCTTTGGTCTTTTGAAAAGAGTTCTTTCGAAGCGCAAAGCCATCAGAATTAACTGAGTGTGGAATGTATTGGAAGAAGAATGAAAATCAGTACTCCTGAAATTTTTAGAAAAAGTTCATTTATCATTGAAATAACTCTTATAGTTCAGAAAAATGTCTGACGTGGACACCATATGACTTATTAAATTGCGCACATTTTTTGCTTCCCTGCATTTAAACACATTCCTGTAAATTTCATTAGAGATATAATTCTCATTCAATGAATTCACTTCTCACTTCGCGGCAAGGCAAAAATACATAAAACCTCAAAACAACTTCATTAAAATGCGTAAAATACAGAAAAACCTAAAACCTAACAAATCCAGTTAAAAAGAGTTAAAAAAGAAACAATTTTTGCAATTAAAATTAGAGTTCTAACGCAAAAACAAGTAATTCAGCCTGCAGAGACATTAGGTATTTCAGAAGCAGGAGAGATGAAAAATTAGCAATGCTGTCGTCGGGGCTCGAACCACGGACCTCTCGACTACGCGCCGAGTGTGCTGATCACTACACCACGAAAGCATGTTAAGAAGGCGGGGGAAATGTCTTATAAGTCAATGGACAGAAAGACAAAATTTTCGGTGTTCAAAAATTCAACGTTAACTTTTGGTCCCACTGTGTAGAAAGACACTGAAGTTGGTACAGCCTGAGTAAAAACTTTAAGGCCAGTAAAAATTTTTGAGAAAATGGAAACAGTAAAACTGAGGAATTAAAATACCATTTGATTGATAATTATTGAGCTTAAATAAAAGTAAAAAAGTAGAAAAATTAATTTGCAAATATTTTATTATTAGAAAATATTACAGAACACACAGATGAATATTTGAGCCTGAGTAAAAACTTTAAGGCCAACATAGAAAATAACATATAAGAAAAAAATTACAAATTCTTAGAAGGTTGTGTAGGAGCCATTTCTTCGAATTACTTCAAATATTCTTGTTTTCATGGATGAAACGAGTTTTTGACAAAGGGTGGGGTCGGTTTTATACCATTCATCTTCGATAGTAGATTTCAGCTCTGTTGTTGATGTAAAATGTCTCCCATTTGCATAAACTCTTCTTGCTAAGTCACCCCAAAGGTTCTCGATTGGGTTGAGGTCAGGTGATCTAGCTGGCCATTTCACAGTTTCAACATTGTTGACTTGGAACCAATTTTTTGTGCTGTTACTCGAATGGATCGATGCATTGTCTTGCTGATATTTCCAATTTTCTCCAGCAAGACATTCAGCATTTGGCAAAAGATGATTTGTTAGGACATTTTGGTATCCTTGTGAATTCATTCTACCTGAAACGAATGCAATTGAGCCCACACCATTGTAAGCAAAACAGCCCCAAGTCATGACAGACCCTCCACCTAATTGGCGCTTGGAGAATATTTCTTTTTCATTTCTTATATCATGCCAGTAGAAATTCCAGCCATCTGGTCCATCCAAATTCCATTTTTTTTCGTCAGAAAAAATAATTTCTATCCATTGGTTGTCCCAGGTCATGACTTTCTGGCCAAAGTTCAAACGCTCTATTTTGTGTCTCTGCAGTAACTGAGGCTTAGTCAATTTTGCTGTGTAAGTGAACCTTCCAGACCTTCTAATTGTGTTATAAATCGTTTTTTGACAAACTTTTAAACCTGTCGTCGAAATCAGTTTCCTGGTTGAGTACTTTCCAGTAGATACAAGTTGGCAAACTCTTCTTTCATCACGCGAGGACAAAGCTTTAGGTCTTCCCCCAGTATTCTTTTTACCATAATTGTCTTTCAATTTTAAAAAATTGTTGACTACAGTCTTTGATCTTCCTATCTTTATCGCAATAGCACGACTACTCATTCCTGTTGAAGACAAAGCTTCGATCTCTCCTCTTTCAGGATCAGTTAACTTCTTACCCTTCGCCATCTTCACAAAGATCACCAATACTTCGAAGAAACGTATGACAAATATGAAAATTGCAGCGTTGTCACAAGCTAGTAGTTGCAATGGTAATTACACGATTATATTATATTTATTTTTAAAAAATGACTGGTGGCCTTAAAGTTTTTACTCAGGCAGAAATACTAACTTTGTAAATAACCACATGTTTCTCATAATTATGTATTTACAAATTATGTTTATAGCATTTATTTCTTATCAATGAACTTTAATAATTAATATTCTTTGAATCCCTTTTATTTCATTTTACATTTTCTCAAAAATGTTTACTGGCCTTAAAGTTTTTACTCGGAGTTTACACCACCCGACTTAATGCACTGTACTACTAAGAATTGCAAATGTAAACCAATAGCGCCTTAGTTAGGCCTAGTGTAACGTAAACTTTTAAATTGTTGATGTTTCTACTACTATTGCATGCAGATTAACTAAAGGCATAAGAACCTTAACGTTAACTTAATTCAATCACACTTAAAGCCAAAAATGCACAATTTACGAACATATAAGAATAAAAAAGAGCTCAGCCAGGGAAAGGATGAATAGATATGTATATTATCTTTGTCTATATCTATCTATATATCTGTCTATTTATATATGGTGCTGTTGATTGAAACTAAAAAGGGAAGTGCACAATTAGATGTTACAGCAGTCCCATATACAAAATTTCAAAGTTCGGCTAACCGTTTTAGAGTTATGCAAGATACGTACATGCGTACGTGCATACAGGCGTGAGGAAAAAATTCCTGAATTCATTTTAAATCCATTTCACAGTCTGTTTTAGAAAAAGTAGTTCTTTATTCTGTCCATATGAACAGAATTCATGCAGGAAAAAGTCGTTCAAATGGAATCGAGAGCGGTCAAGATGGATATTCGATTACCCTGTTTCTGAGCTAACAAAATCACAAATTAAAAATTAGTGTTTAGTACTTAAAATAATCTCAGATAAAATTACCACACTTTTAACAGGCGTAAACATAATTTAAGAAAACAAGTACAAAATTTAAAAAGCAAAAAAGCTTTCGGATTTTATATTATGCCCAAAGGTTTTTTAACGCTTTCTGTGTTACTTTTATTTATTTAAATATCATACTATTCTCATTTAAATCCAAAAATTTAATTCAACAGCAATATCGCAAAATATTTAAGAGCATATCTTTAGAATTTCCGATACACAATCTCGCTCGCCGGACATAATTGTTTTTCCCCGTAGAGTGTGGCCATTTCTCAGTTTGAAATCGTTGAGTCTCTTAATTAAAAACTCATAAATTCTCTACAAAATATGAAATATATAATAAAACAAATTCCAAATTCCAAATTTGGGCTTCCAGATGCCCATGTTCGGGTAGAGATGTACGTTTTTCAAAATTTGCTGGCTCTAGGTACCGTTGTTTTATCACAACGCCAGAAACATGCATACATTTATGAAAATTCTTCAATATTTAATTTCTTTAAATATAGTACAGAGTTCTACTATTTGGTGACAACAATTTAAAAGGTGATTCGCCGTTTATAGTGAATCAACGCAACATGAGAAAACGAAATTAATAGCCCTTTTGGGCAAATTGCCCCTTTCGGCTAAAAATGGATCAGAAAAATATATGTCTTTATCAGTCCAAAGTATTTAGTGTAAAATTTTAAAAAAATCAAGATATATATATATGTATATATGTAATGATGCAAACACTCACTGTAAGTAAAGAAACTTAACTATAATGTTGTAGGATATGTTGATGTCGCAGAAGGCTGAAATTTTTATCCATAAGGAATAGAAAATTGGCAGCATCGGCAGATTAAATCTTTATTTTTATTTTAGTAAACATGTAGCGACCACAGACAATTTGCCACACTGCTTGTGCGTATTTCGATAAGTTTGCATTTTTGATAGCGTTGCAGAATATAGCTTTGAGTCTGATAGCGCTTATTTTGATATTGTTGCGTCTAGAAGAAAGAGCAATAGAAAAGCCGAATTCTCAAATATGTTTTAGGACACTGAGTACCTGAGTAAGATTTCCCAGCTTTGGCTTTAAAAAGTCTACTAATAAATCTGGCAATCATACAGAAAGTCACTTTTTATGTTGGGGCTGTCGTTCCATTAATTGAAAAGATTAATAACAGACGAAACACGCTAGCAGCAGATGATAATTTAATTGGAAATTTTTGTCACGTGCTTCGAAACTAGTTAGCAGAATTGAAGTTTTTGTGTTAGCTTGAAAAAGATCCTAAATCTTTTTCAGAGTGCATTGGACTCCTTATATTTGTTAAAAAAATAGCACAAGATACTCATTTATTACTCTTAGTTGTCATATTTTTTTTAAATAAGCTAGAAAATTTTGTTTCAAAAAACGTCCATTAAGTACTTTTTTACTTTAAATGCGTCATATATTGCGTAAATAATCTTTTTGAGAATGTGAGAATTTTCATTTAAAACATATGCTATACTATTCTTTTAAGGACCCGAAATTTACTTCCTCAGTTTCCCTTAGAATGTCCTCCATTACAGCATCCATCTTCCAAAGCAGATACCCTCCTCACTTTACAATATTTAAATAAACAAACAAACAATCATCAGTTCGTCACGCCTTCATATACTTCAGAGCTACAGTTGAAATCTCATTTTTTCCAAAAGATGAGAAACTTCCTTGAGACATTAAATGGCTGCCATTAAAGAAACTCTTAAATAAGATTATTTATTGATTGCATTTTCAAAACATAGGTCAACGTTCATTACATGCTAACTGATTAGTGTGGGGCGAAAATTTTGAAAAAAAAAATAACTTCAGTGCTACAGGGAAACCGTGAATCTACATTTTTTGTTGTTTGAGACAAAAGAACGAAATGCAGATTCTTTGATCTCGTTGTTTTGGTTTACTTGATTACAATAAAGCACAGGAGGGCTATCTGCCTAAGGGAAGAGTTGCCTTCCTGGCGGACGTTCTAAGGCAACCCGGCTCGTGTACACGTTATAAATGAGGAAAAATATGAAAGCAGCCAGCCGGTTCGTCGGGATTGAAGCCTCAAACCAATCTACCAGTGTTCAATGAATTTACGCTCGGTCGCTGATGGGGACATATTCATTGAAATGTATATACATGAATTATTGTGTAGAAGTCATAACAAGATTTCTTCAATAGTTCTTCGATAAAATTGCATATGAGGCATAATCTGGAGACAATCTGCTTTACAGATTCGGGGTTGTGAAGTGGTGACAACGATAAGATTCGAAATCATCTTAAAAGAATCTTTTGCAGAGTACTTAATAGACTTACATTTTATGGGTTGATGTGACAATATGATTTTGCATTTAACGTCGGAAAACATGCAAAGCGCTTTTAATTGTGAAAATCTCTTAAAAATGCCTGTATATTTTTACATTGTAGCCATTTTTATTTGCCCTGCGACATGAAAACGCAGTTGTACAACACAACTCTGTTAACAGCTGTGAAAGACGCGAGCACTGTATCCGATTTCTAAAACACTCTTCCTTCTCCCTTTGTTATAGCTTTTTTAAAACATTAGTTTTGTCCTACCTTTTATTTTTTCAAAATCCGCATTTTTATCATCACAATGCATATAGATTTATGAAGTTTACCAAATGTTTTAAATATTTTAATAAAGAATTGTGTTAGAACATCTGTTATTCCTTTTGCTAAATCAAGCAATTTTGTAAATCGTATACTGAATTGCATATTGTACAATTAAATACTCTGGCTACAAAGAGTGCAAATTCAGTAATCAATCTGTTGTAAACTTTGCAAATGTCGTATTGCAATTAGAGTTATTTCATTTTACACTTTATCTATTATAATACAGAAACTTCAATTACGTTAAAGTTCAAAATACGACATTTTGTTAATTTTGCTGAATCACAATATGGATGTGGTATTACGTGTTAAATGTAAACTCTTTGTACAATGACCCCATGGGTAATTCTACTGCTACCAGTTTTCAGAAAAAGCTCCTTTCTTCGACTAATTAACTTCCTTTTCAAGTGTCAAACCTACTGAATATATCTGCGAAAACTCTTGGAGAAGGTAAGTTAATCGTCAACCTTTTTTTACACTTTCTGTCTAAATTTCAACTAGTATAAAAACATAAAATTTTTGTTGCAGAAAATATTCAACCATCTCATAGTAAGCACGAGATAATATGCCTAAGAAATGAGAAGAGTTTATTTTTCAATAGAATGTAGTTATGATTAATTTCATTATTTTCTTTCTATGTCAGAGAAGTGTTCTTAGCTTTCTATCACCTGAACATGCCGTAATTCTATGTTCCCTAATTTCCAATGCTGATATTTGTACCTCAAAATCAAAAAGAATAAATAAAAGTTTATATATGATATATATTATAATTTAAAACATTTTATTTATTTTAAGATGTTGATATATTATTTGCTACCGAAACAAAACGTTTATTAATAGCTTAAACTTTTATCTAATTTTCTTTGACTTATTACTTTCAAAATTACGATAAAAAATTAGAGTTTTAGAAGATAAATAACAGCATTTTGAATTACTTTTGAAAACTTGATTTCTTTCTAACAGTCTGGAATTTTATTCCGAGTTCTGTGTAATTCAGAATAAAAAATTCATCAATCGAATTGTATAATAATCTTATATATATATTCTGTATTTTTAATATCATTCATTTGTGCTCATTTACACTATTTGCTCAATTATTTTGCTATTTTGTAGTACTTCTTAATGGAATTGTGTTAATAGGTTAAGCTGAAGGTAATATTAGATTGTTGACGCCCGCTTTATAGGCATTGATGATTGCGTTTTGTTACTAACTTGGCGATATTTGGAGATTTTGGTCCGACATTTCTGAATTAACAACATTTTGAAAGTTTGTGGAACCACCTTTCCAAACTTTAGGATAAAATGTTTTAGAAATTCTTCTCTCTAGCCAGTTTATTTAATATATATTACAGCTTTAAACTGCTTTTTTGTGGAATTGCACGTACGTGGGAAGAATTTTCTGTTTGTATCATTGACCGAGCTCAATGTTAAAGGATCAGTATATGGATCAGCTGGCCAATCAGTAGCACATGGAAAATTCTAGCACCCCCATCTACCTGGGAGCATGAATACGAGGTTTCTCAGAAGCTTGAAGTAGTTTCGACTTCTGTTTTGCATTTAATTATCTTTGAAAACTTCTCGAGATAGTGATATTACAGTAACGCATTACTTGTTTCTTTATTGGTGGTACGGTATATTATTAACAGTTAGGTACAGCCAAACGCCGCAGTGCTCAAACAGCAAGACTCCATTTTTAATATCTGTGGAGACTTATTTAGTTTTATTAACAGTTTATTTTGAATTAAAGTAACTTTCCTTTCAGTCTTGTTTTCTCTCACGCTTTCATGTCAGAATGTTAATAAGCTACCGAGTATGTATTCAAATGAGGTAGAGAGACGTGCTATTTAGAGGAAGGTTTTGGAAGGTGATTTAGACCGTGTTATACCTGCTTGAAGGCCACGTTGCTAATTTGAATTACTAGCGATTAGATTCCTGTGGAGTGCTTCTGGCCATTAGGCTTGTTTCAGCCGACTTTTACGAGACCTGCGCTTTAAATTACCCTGTGAACCTTTAGGCTAAATTTGTTAACATTCTATTTTAAGTTCATCGTTATCTGTTTTGAGTTGAGTCAGAAGTGTTGGCTTTGGGTCAGCCCGAGCGGGGCCATCTATGCAAATATATTGAGTGAATGAGGTCTTTACACCCTTCTCCTGACTTTCTATTATCATTAAGACCTGGGGATAATTCCTCATACAGTCTTTTAGAGCTCGTTAATTTATGCTCCCAAAGAGAACGATACTCTATATATTGACTAGTATACAGAAATTGGAGAAGCTGCATCGTTTCTTCGAAATCATAACGTATGCTGATCAGGCGAAAGAAAGTTTACTCTTCCATCTTTAATATCTGTCAAATAAGCTGGTACCTAGAGTTGATACGCCAACTAACTTTGGATTATCTTAGTGAAAGACATTCGTGGACAAATCACGGGTGACATGTCACTAGGAAACCTAACACTATGGTAAGGCGGTTAATTTTCTCTGGAAAAAGAAAGGCCATATCCACATTTCTACTATATGACCTATACTTTGCTTTTCTTAGGCTACCTTAGCAACTGCGACTAATTCCAATATACAAAAACTGCAAATGGTACAAAATACAGACCTGAAATTAATTATTCGCGCTTACTTTTTAATAAAGAGAAAACTTTTGCACAGAGCTTCGAAGACAGTCTGTCTCGAATTGTACTAAAAGAAGTGTAAAGAGAGACATTTTTAAAAGGGCTAGACTGTAATCAGGAAAATTTCTCTAAGGTACTTAGAAAAGGTTATAATTTCGTAATTTGTTGACTGGCGTATTTTCCTTGTATATGCACTAGGGTGCAAGATGTAACCATGGATATTTTATTTCGAAATAAGCGAGAGATATGGAGAAAAGTAAACTAGCGTAAAAATGAATAGATACAATATGGAATCGAACAAGAAAAGGCTTTATAAAAAGTGCAGTGCTGATACAAATGATTGTTTACCCACAACAGAGAAAACACAAAGCAGCCCTTTTTGTAAAGGTCTGCTTTGTGTTTAATCATAGGTATAATGGTTGCGTGGTGCCGACTCACCGTATTCAACACCAGCTTACTGAAAAGTTATATGAGGTCCGTTTCTCTATGATGTTCAACTTTTCACAAGTTCATCTCCAAATGCCCTGCTGGTCCTGTTTATGAATCATATTTATTTTTATATATATTTTTAAAGTTCTTACATATTTTTATATTGTGTCTTAAATTTAAATTGCATCGAATGCCTCCTACCTGGTGCATTAATTTCCTTAACCGTAACAGTAAGTCATTTTTTTGCAATCTTGTAAATATGCTGATCTGTACTTTGCATATAGCTCATTCTGGTTTTTTAAAGTGTTCTATGTCTTATGCATTTTTTTCAGATATTTTATATCTATTTCATATTTGTCCTCAGTTGTACTGTTTCAGCTCCTTTCATTGGCTTTCAGCGACCTCAAGACAATGAGTTTCACCTTTTGTTTTCTTCCTTCTGATTTCTCCAAGAGCAACTCTATAGCAGCAAATAAAATCACACACCTTCAATGACTTTATCCTACCCGAGCTCATTACAGCCCCAAATCAAGAGCCAAATAAACAAATTCATAACATATCAACTTATCTTAGTTACTTAGAGTTACTTTGCTTAAAACAGTGTTGTGTTTACATTTAACGATTTTAGCCTTTGTGATGTCAGAGATTTTGCAATTTGTGATATTTGGGTTATTTTAAGGATAACTTTATAAATTTCCTATGTATAAACTTAACTATTTTTTAATATATAAAAATGATTTTTCCAAAGTTTTGAATGAGTATATAAAAGCTGCTATCGAAAATACTATGTCTTAAATTTATTTATAAAAAACAGAGTTATTTTGCCAAAATAATTCTGTTTTTCTAAGTATCATGAGTTAAAATGAAAACGAACTTCAGAAATTTAATTTACAAGCTGTAGTTCTTACGTAGGACATGCGATTATTTTAATCTGAAAGCAATATTCGCATACTTCTACTTTAAAATGAGATTTTTTTATGATACATTTCACTTCTGACATTTTCAATAACACATTACCTGTGGTAGTAATATCACACTGATTATAGAAACTTGTTTTTATAAAGCTAAAAGTGTTTGATTGTACTCTGAATTCATTTTGCCTTGATAAATATCACATGCACATTTATTTTTAAGAACAAGAAGAGAAATAGAATAATAAGGAAATATGAGATAATTGGTATGGTGTGTGGAAGCGCAACTGGAATTTACTACATTGTTTATAATGCTAAATTTTAATGTACATACATATGCGTTTCTATAATATCGAAAGGAATTATGTTACAAAAATTACGTTAACGTGACGAATAGAAAACAGAAAAAGATACACAAAATTGCGTTAAATTGCGAAAAACTTGTTGTCGTTTTAGAATTGATGAAACAAAGAATTTTCCGTATAATTTGTATCACGAGATCTATTCGAACAGGAATTATTTCACATTTTTGTACATGCACGGAATTAAATGTTACTGCAAATTACTGCAAATGTTACTGCATATTAAATGCATGCGTGATGTTTGAAAAATTACTTTAATGTGAGTTCCATGTGTAATTTAAAGCAGAACATCTTACATGTGCATAAAATAACGGTTTTGTTACTATAAATTGGCATTAATTTAAACGATTAATCAATAAATATAGTTTTAATCCGAAAGATGCGTTTTCTAAAGCATATACTTAACATCTCATGTTAACATGATTTCAATATTGTTTTTTTTTTTTTTTTTTTTT